>CM042259.1:3530060-3542560 GCA_023566225.1 Romanogobio albipinnatus | reverse complement strand
CATGACCCTCAGTCGTTAGAGTTATGATGCCCAGTTTTTTTTCTGTAACCATTTACAAAGTCTGCAGTCGTATAAGCCATGCGTTTTAAAATCTGTTCAGATTGTAGTGTTTTCCAGCTTTTTGATTAACAGCTGTTAGTCCCCCGTTGCCGTGAACACAGAGCCGTTTAGCAGCAGACAGTGGGACATTACACAATAAAGCCACTTAATCAGTTCCTGTCCCCTATAGGTTGCAGCTCAGAGGGAACGCTGCAGTTTACTGTGTGTGGTTGAACAAGAGTTCAGTGTGTAAGAGGAGAGGGCACTGACAGCAGCCGAAGTCATGCACAGCGTACGTGTGTTACGATGTTAAAAGTGTGTTTGCATTGCACCGGAGGAATTCTAAACATTTCAGCTAAATCTGTCTCATGCTACTCAAGTGAAAAACTTTGATTGTTACCGACCTTTGACCCTTAAACACAGTGCATTTTCTGAAGATTGTTAACGCATCATGAGGTCGTAAAGGTGACGTTATGGAAAGCTAATATAGAGTGGATTCAGCGCAGTGGATTTTTCGACATCATAAATGGTCTTTGATGCAACACTTATCAAATGTCATTTAATTGAGTCATTTTTTAGTGCTAGGAAAGTCGGATTGAACCTGTAATTTTCTAAATGTCATTTTTTTTTCCAGCACTGCTTCAGTTTTCCCACCTGTTATCAAAAGATCACAAATACCAATTTTTCAGCAAAAATGTCTGTTTATGATAATTTGATCTCCCCATACAAACACTGCGCAATGCATCCTTTTAGTCGTCATTTTTAATGCTTAAAGGTCCCATGGCATAAAAATTTTCTTTCATTTTATGAGGTTTTTTAACATTAATATGAGTTCCCCTAGCCCAGGGGTGTCCAACCCTGGTCCTGGAGAGCTACCACCCTGCAGATTTTAGCTCCAACCTCAGTCAAACACACCTGAACCAGCTAATCATGGTGTTGAGGGCATAGATGTACATAATAAAGGCTAGATGTCTCGTCCGCGCTGCTGGCCAATGGAGGTTGGCGTCCGCACCTGGCGGCCATCTTGTCACAGTCAGCTCGCTCACTCGTGACATTGTTTTCATGGTTCTTGCGCTTTTTAAATAACCATAACTTGCTCAATTTTCTACCGATTTTCAAACTGTTTGGTTTGTTATACAGTCCCTCCTGAAAAACGCGATTATGCGATCGCATGATTTAATGTATAATCAGCCAAACAATATTTTTGCATTTTTTCAAATACGCGCAAAGCAGCTTCCCGGTGTGTTGACCGATTTCAAAACACAGCATCATGAAGCTTTGAAGCGTTATGAATCAATGAGTCGATTCAGCGGTTTGGAGCGTTATGAATCAGTGAGTCGATTCAGCGGTTTGAAGCGTTATGAATCAGTGAGTTGATTCAGCGGTTTGGAGCGTTATGAATCAGTGAGTCGATTCAGCGGTTTGGAGCGTTATGAATCAGTGAGTCGATTCAGCGGTTTGGAGCGTTATGAATCAATGAGTCGATTCAGCGGTTTGAAGCATTATGAATCAATGAGTCGATTCAGCGGTTTGGAGCGTTATGAATCAGTGAGTCGATTCAGCGGTTTGGAGCGTTATGAATCAGTGAGTCGATTCAGCGGTTTGGAGCGTTATGAATCAATGAGTCGATTCAGCGGTTCGGATCGCCAAAGTCACGTATTTCAGCAGTTTGACACGCGATCCGAATCATGAATCGACTCACTGATTCATAACGCTTCGAAGCTTCATGATGCATTGTTTTGAATTCGGTCCAAATTGAGTCATGTGTTTATTAAGGTCTTCAATAAAACAAGATGAGAACTTAAATATTCAATTAAAAATATTCGCTTTTTTTCTCTTTTTCATCAAACCACCGTTTTTGCAAGTTTTATCGCATAAAATTGCATAAATATCCTGCATTTTCCATCGCATTTTTTAAGAAAACGTGCCGCATAATCAAGGATTTTTGCCCGCAACAATCACACAAAAAAGCCGCATTTTTCTGGAAGGACTGGTTATAAACGTCAGAGATGTAGTTATGACACTGCATACTTACGAAAAATTATTCATAATTTCAAGCATCCATAATTATAGCCACGTTAATAACGTTTGTAAGAAATCAAACCATTTGTAAATCCGTCAAGATTTCAGCGAGACAAGAGTATTTGTGTTCAGATCACTCGCCTTACATCAGAGCCCGCCAGAAAGCTTGCCTGTGAAAAGATGGCCGCCGGTGATGACGTTAGAGACTCCGCCGTAAGACATCTAGCCTTTATTATGTATATCTATGGTTCAGGGTGCTAGATAATTAAAGACAGGTGTGTTGGAGCAGGGTTGGAACTGCAATCTGCAGGACGGTAGCTCTCCAGGAGCAGGGTTGGACACCCCTGCCCTAGCCTGTATATGGTCCCCAAGTGGCTAGAAATTTCGATAGGTGTAAAGCGAGTTCTGGGTGTCCTGCTCTGCCTTTGAGAAAATGAGCTCATGAATCTATAATTTGTTGTCTGCCAAATCGAGGGCAGAGAGAAGTTTCATAATTTAATTTTTTTAAGGATTTTTAAATACACATGCAGTGAAGATAATGTAGGAGTTGCCTGGACCACATTTGTGTGGCTATTAATGCTTAACATATATTTTTTAATGAAAATGAAAAGAGGCAAAGTGGTGTTTTATGACATATTTCTCCTGACGCGCCTTGAACGCAGCGTCTATTTCGCTTCAAACTAGAGTTGTTCCGATTCTGATACTAGTATCGGAAATATCACCGATACCACAAAAAAATCTGGCATCGGTATCGGCGAGTTCTTGAACCCATGTACCGATCTGATACCATTTTCTTTAACAAGACCTAGTTATGACCGTGAGCTTTGCCTAACCACTGCGCGGTTCTTCCTCAGTGCTCAGAATGCATTGCAAACACAGGAAGTTGTGCTGTTTTGCCACAAGGAACCACTGTTTAGAGCAGCGAAGAAGAAATGAAAACGCGTTAGCAGCAGGCTATGTCCGCTGTTTACTGGCTGTTTAGCAGTATTTCGTCTCTGTGTGGATGGCGGCCGCCCGCGCACACACACACGCGTGACGCCTCGCTGTCTTTGTAATCTCTGCCGTGTGTCACTATCGAGCGGCTCCTCCCCCAGTTTCTCCACGTCCATATTCACAGTCTATGGTCACTATATGAGGACACGAACGCATAAACTGTCACTTCATGAGAATTTACCGTTTCATTTGGGAAAACTCATATAAGGAACACAGACACTGAAATATCTTCACGGCTACCCGTCAAAATAAAAGTTTAGTTTAAAACATTTTAAATTGACAGAATATATTAGGCTCCTGCTGTACAGCAGATTTAGCTCGTCTCTATGTAATAATAACACGTCTCTACTACTAATAATAATGCCTATATGGTTGCTTATTTTTCACTTTTGTTGTAAAGAGATTATTTTCTGATTAATATGTATATTTTTATATTCCTACATTTATTTGTTGCACTGTTTTTTATACAGTTATATTGTACAACTATAATACCTTTTTCAGTTTGCAGTGTTAGATTTAATAAAAAAAAATAATACAAATAAATAATATTACTGTCAAATGCATGTCAGATCATACAAATACTGTAATAAATACAGTAGTTCACTGTATGTTTTTGTTCATGTTTTATTAAGGGATAAGTCTGAAGCACACCATAAAATAATTCTAACAATTCATACAGGGCTAGTGGTGTATACAGCTGTATATACAGATACACACACGGGTATCGGATCAGTACTCGGTATCGGCCGATACCCTGAGCCCAGGTATCGGAATCGGTATCGGGAAGGGAAAAAGGGTATCGGAACGTCTCTTCTTAAAACACTCAATTTATACGCGCGTCCAATTAGCTGTGGACGCGCGAATGGTCAAGCGTCCAACTAGACGCGGTAGACACGATTTTGACGCTCTATTCGCGTTTGGTTTGAACGCAGCATAATACTCATTTCAAATGCAAAGATGTCAGCCAATCACAACAGTGGGCGTTTTCACTGAAGTCTTCAAACAGAGCGTTCAAGCCAGAGGGCTAATATCAGTGTAGAAAAAAATGCTTTTTATTTCTAAATTATGACATTTTTTGATGGAAAAATTATAAGTACTAATAAGTACACCTCAGGAAACATTATAAAATAATTTTAAAAATCCATGCCATGGGACCTTTAAAGCTGTAGTTCATCCAAAAATGAAATGTGAATTGCTGTGCCTGTCACTAAACTGCAATGTGTGATGGAAAGGCATTAAAAGGGCCGACAGAACGGTTCTTGTATTCCAAAGAAAAACGATGCTGGCGACACGTGGGCGAGGAAACGATGGCAGAATTTTCCTTTTTGGATGAACTGTTTTTTTTTTTTAAACAAACTTTGATTTGATCCACGGCTCTTTTAATGCTGATGAGAGAGCCTTTCCATCGCACGTCGAGGTTTAGTGAAAGACTGCAATGCACAGCTGAAAAAACACAGAACAGGCCAAACATTACAGGACCCCGCACTGCACTAAAAGGGTGCAAACAGCATAAGCACAAAACAAGTGTCCCAGTCGTGCTATTCCACCTCATAAATCCAGAGAAAATTGCTTAGCAATATTCGGCTCATTAGCTGTCGTTGTTATTGGAGCACTGAAGAAAATCAACTCCCTTATTGGTTGAATACGCATACAATCTTTATTCTTTATGGTAGGTGGTCCGGGAATAGTTTCACATTTGTGATTAATTTATACATGCATACAGTTGTGGTCAGAGTTATTGGTAAATATGAGCAAAGGTGCCTGTGGAAATAAATCTGCATTGTTTATCCTTTTGATCTTGCATTCAAAGAATGTGCAGAAATCGAACCTTTCATTGAAGTAAAAGAATTGAAAGTCACATTATGAAATAAAAGGTTTTCAACAAAACACGTTGGCCAAAATTAGTTGCACCCCTAGAGTAAAATATCTCTCACAATCATGTTTACATTTATTTAGCAAACCAGGGTGACTATAGGAGCTGACTATTAACTTGTCCAGCCATGACTTCCTGTTCCACAGGAGGATCAATATGAGGAAACACAACGGCCAAATTCCCTCAATCATCATCACAATGAGTAAAAGCACAGAATATAGTTCTGATGTGCAGCTAAAGATTCACACAATAAGAAAAGAGCTAAAGCACTGAAAATCCCCATTTCCAGACGTTCAATCCACTAAAGATGTTCTGAATCTGGAAGAGGACGTGTGTGTGTATCGTCCTAATGCACGAGAGGAGGAGCGTTTGAGTGGACAAAGACTCTCCGAGATCACAGATGGCAGAGATTAGTCGAGTCTTGGGCTCAGAAAGACTAAAAACTGTCTCAAACAGCTCCGACATCAGCACAAGATGTTTGGGGAAATCCTCCTCGCTCATCCAGAAACAAACTCCAGCATATTCAGTGGTCAGACACGACTGGACCCTCAGACGGGACCTGTGGTCACATGACACTCAAACAAGAGCTTTTGGGCGGGAAATCAGAAGCCGCCCATGGCCACGGTTAAATACACCGCTGGATGTTTTTTTGACTTCTTGTTCAGACACACGGCATCATGGATTCTAGCAAACACCAGCAGATAAAACATCAAAACCTGCTGGAGATCTTATAATGGGCCGTGGTTGGGTCTTCCATCAGGACAATGATCCGAAATCAACACAGAAATGTGTCACGGAGCACAAAATGAAGGCCGTCCCAGTCCCTGAGCTGAACCCTATAGAGAATGAGTGATGAAGTGAAGAGGAGAGCTGGGAATCTGAAGGATCTGGAGAGATTCTGTGTGAAGGAAACTCAAACTCATCCGGCTTTACAGAAGAAGACTCAGAGCGTCTGTCCTGGGGAAAGACGGGGCAAAAGGTATTTCATAAAAGGGTGGCAATAACATGTTTTGGAGAAAAGCATTTATTTCATAATGTGTTAATTCATTTACTTCAGTGAAAGGTTAGATTTTTGCACATTTTTTGAATGAAAATAAAAAGGATAAACAGCCACATTTGATCATATTTACCAGGGGTGACAATAATTCTGACCACAACTATGAGAGAGCGTCGTGTTTCTTGTTGATCTGATATTTTCTCCTGTAGGTAGTTAGGGAGAGTATTATTAATATTGGCCACCTCCTGTGCATCAGTCCAGCTCGCTGCCACCACCCTCTCATCGTTTCCTGCTCTTTAATCACATGATAAGGCCCAATGACGCCTCCTGGACTGGCGTCATGCAGTGTGTGTTTGTGTGTGTGTCCCACACGGCCCACTGTTGATGTCAGTCACCCCAGGTGAGAGCCAGGCCTCCACCCTGTGTCCCTCAGCCACCCGCTGTCTCTCCCCGTGATCGCGCTCATGGCCTGGGCAGCGCAGTGAGAGAGAAGCCCAGGAGAAATGCTGGCGCCCGCCTGTGGCATGGCTTATGGGAATTAATCAGGTTTTCCTGATGGCCCTCTCTAATGGAGAACGCAGTGTGTGCAGACATGAACTCCTGACTCTGCTGACGGAAGCAAGATATGAGGATGTTTTGAAAGATCTAGCTATCTGTCTGTCTGTCTATCTATCTATCTGTCTGTCTGTCTGTCTGTCTGTCTTTCTATCTATCTATCTAGATTTAAAAATAAATAAATGCAAGATATAAAATTGTGTGTGTTGTGTGTGCCTCCATTATATAACAATACACAGAATAGACAGACAGATAGACGGATGGATAGAGATACTCCACTAATGTGCTTTGAATTTTTAATTGGAAGCAAAGTGGTGAATTGGGAGTTATTTGTGTGTGTGTGCGTGCGTGCGTGTGTGTGCGTGCTTGTGTCTGTGCGTGTGTGTGTGTGTTTGGTCCAGGTAAACCGTTATGACGACAAAATGTCCCCACGAAGATTGCAATATCTGAAATCTTTTTTGCTCCCCATGAGGAAAGCAGCTTAAGTTATAGATCAGACTAAATGATGTTTTTTGAAAATATAAAAAACAGAAAGTTTTCTGTGATGCTTTGGGTTAGGGGATAGAATATACAGTTTGTACAGTATAAAAATCATTATGTCCATGCAAAGTCCCCATAAAACATGAAAACACAACATGCACGCGTGTGTGTGTGTTCTTGTATACATGGTTTAAGAGGACACAGATGTGTATAAGGACATGGGTATTACATGTAAACATGCTTACTTCCTGTGTCCTCATAAACCAAATGGCTTATAAAACATACTAAACAGTGTTTTTTATGATTCAAATGTCAATGCCCAAATGTTTTCTGTGATGGTTAGGGTTATAGGATAGAATATTCTTGTACAGTATAAAAAACACGCCTATGGAGAGTCCCAGTAAACCACCCATTCATGTGTGTGTGTGTGTGTGTGTGTGTGTGTGTGTGTGTGAACTCACACTGCAGTTTGGCCAAAATACACTAGTGACTGATCCAGCGAGCCTCATTCCTAAGCTCTGCCAGAGGAATGTTTGAGCGCGAGTGACGCTCCACTGGAATGTGTGTGTGTTGTCACCGCGGCCCAGCAATGACAAAAGGAAGTTGATTTAAGACGAGCTCAACAGGGAAACGTGGCAAGATGATATGATGAGATTGTGGTGCCGGAAATTAAAGCTTTGGCTTTAGACAAGGGTTTAATTTGATGGGACATTTTGAAAATTAAAAATATAATGCATTGCTTAGAGTATGCATCAAGCATTGTTGTCTTTATTAGTATTGTTTTAACGCCTTGATATATTTATTTAAAAAAAAAAAGAAAACACACACACTCTCATGCATATACTTTTCAGAAGTTTGGGGTTGGGAAGATTTTGTAATGTTTTGAAGGAAATGCTCACCAAGACTGCATTTATTTGATCAGAAATACAGTAAAAACAGCAACATTGTGAAATATTATTAGTACTATATTGCCAGAAGTATTGGGACGCCCCTCCAAATCACTGAGTCAATCACTTCATGGCCACAGGTGTGTAAATCAAGCACTAGGCATGCAGACGCTTCTACAAACATTAGTGAGAGAATGGGTCGCTCTCAGGAGCTCAGAGAACTCAAGCGTGGTACCGTGATCGGTTGCCTCCTGTGCAATAAGTCCAAATATTATACTAAATATTCCACGCTCAACTGTTAGTGGGATTATAACAAACTGGAAGCAATTGGGAACAACAGCAACTCAGCCACGAAGTGAAAATCACAGAGTGGGGTCAGCGCATGCTGAGGGTCACAGAACTAAATTATGTTTTTTGAAAATATAAAAAACAGAAAGTTTTCTGTGATGCTTTGGGTTAGGGGATAGAATATACAGTTTGTACAGTATAAAAATCATTATGTCTATGCAAAGTCCCCATAAAACATGAAAACACAACATGCACGCGTGTGTGTGTTCTTGTATACATGGTTTAAGAGGACACAGATGTGTATAAGGACATGGGTATTACATGTAAACATGCTTACTTCCTGTGTCCTCATAAACCAAATGGCTTATAAAACATACTAAACAGTGTTTTCTTAATGCTTCACCAAGACATTTTGGACAATTTCATGCTCCCAACTTTGTGGGAACAGTTTGGGGACGGCCCCTTCCTGTCCCAGCATGACTGACCAGTGCACAAAGCGTCGCTCCACAAAGACACGGATGAGCGAGTTTGGTGTGGAGGAACTTGAGTCCTGACCTCAACCCGATAGAACAGCTTTGGGATGAATTAGAGCGGAGACTGAGAGCCAGGCCTTCTCGTCCAACATCAGTGTCTGACCTCACTAATGTGCTTCTAGAAGAATCCCCATAAACACACTCCTAACCCTTGAGGAAAGCCTTCCCAGAAGAGCTGAAGCTGTTAGAGCTGCAAAGGGTGGGCCGACTCCATATTAAACCCTACGGATTAAGAATGGGATTTCATGTGCAGTGTAAAGGTAGATATCCCAAAACTTTTTGCAATATAGTGTATGTTTTCAATTTGAATATCTTTTAAAATGTAATTTATTTCTGTGATCAAAGCTGAATTTTCAGCATCATTACTGAAGATTACAGTCATCGGTGTCACATGATCCTTCAGAAATCATTTTAATATGCTGATCGGTGCCCAATCTTATTATCCTCAAATTGAAAATGGATATTTTTGTTAATATTGGAAACTGTGGTATTTTTTTTATACAAATTTCAAAAATATTGTTTAATTTTTTTTTTATTAAAATAATTTAGAGTCCCTTTATGTAAGTATTATAAGACCTTCTGAAATCATTCGCAGTACAAAATTTGTAAAAAAAAAAAAAAAGCTGTATGGAATATAATATTACAGCTTTAGTCTCTAGACATTGTTGGGTGTCTGACATTCATTTGTCTTTGAGGATGTTTGTACTAATTTACAGCATATGCGGAGACAGGCTTGTAATCATTATACTGGCATGCATTACCTGTAATGTCCCTGTCCATTATCCTCACCACCTTCTCCATCTCCTCCATTCACAGACCTAATTATGGGCTTGTTAAGAGGTTTTTCATTTTCTTCTCCAACTCATTTGCGCTCACATTTTCTATTGCACACAGTTTCACATGTTGACTTGTGTCTGATCCGCTGTATGTTTTATATTACATTATGAGCTTGGCTCTAGTTCCTGGACAGCTCTGGCGTAAATCTCGGCCGGTCAAGCAGCCAACTTTGTTTGTTTGTTCTCAACATGCAAACTGGTAATATATCTAAAACATGTGCGGTTAGCACTGCTATATACACATGCCAGGAAAATACCTTATTCATAAAACACAAGCAAAACTAATTTAGCTTTTTCTTCTGTGCGTTTCTCAGATCACAACTGCTTCTTCAACCTCCGCATCATCGCTTGTGCACATCATAAAAGCACTTTCTCATTCTTTCGTACAAGTTGCAAATGCTTTGGTACATCCATGCACACTCTAAATCTTGGGTTATTTTTTCTACCCAAATCCTTGTTTGAGCCTTTTGGGTCCTTTATTATAGGAAATTCTTTCAGTATTTAGGTCGTGTGTGTGTGTGTGTGTGTGTGTGTGTGTGTGTGTGTGTGTGTGTGTGTGTGTGTGTGTGTGTGTGTGTGTGTGTGTGTGTGTGTGTGTGTGTGTGTGTGTGTGTGTGTGTGTGTGTAGATGTAACAACCCAGTGTTTGGGTAGTTTTTGTGTTTCTCAGACCCTGGGTCAGACGTAACAACCCAGTGTTTGGGTAGTTTTTGTGTTTCTCTGATCCTGGGTCAGGCGTAACAACCCAGTGTTTGGGTAGTTTTTGTGTTTCTCTGATCCTGGGTCAGGCGTAACAACCCAGTGTTTGGGTAGTTTTTGTGTTTCTCAGACCCTGGGTCAGACGTAACAACCCAGTGTTTGGGTAGTTTTTGTGTTTCTCTGATCCTGGGTCAGGCGTAACAACCCAGTGTTTGGGTAGTTTTTGTGTTTCTCTGATCCTGGGTCAGGCGTAACAACCCAGTGTTTGGGTAGTTTTTGTGTTTCTCAGACCCTGGGTCAGACGTAACAACCCAGTGTTTGGGTAGTTTTTGTGTTTCTCAGATCCTGGGTCAGACGTAACAACCCAGTGTTTGGGTAGTTTTTGTGTTTCTCAGATCCTGGGTCAGGCGTAACAACCCAGTGTTTGGGTAGTTTTTGTGTTACTCAGATCCTGGGTCAGGCGTAACAACCCAGTGTTTGGGTAGTTTTTGTGTTTCTCAGACCCTGGGTCAGACGTAACAACCCAGTGTTTGGGTAGTTTTTGTGTTTTTCAGACCCTGGGTCAGACGTAACAACCCAGTGTTTGGGTAGTTTTTGTGTTTCTCAGATCCTGGGTCAGACGTAACAACCCAGTGTTTGGGTAGTTTTTGTGTTTCTCAGATCCTGGGTCAGACGTAACAACCCAGTGTTTGGGTAGTTTTTGTGTTACCCAGATCCTGGGTCAGACGTAACAACCCAGTGTTTGGGTAGTTTTTGTGTTTCTCAGATCCTGGGTCAGACGTAACAACCCAGTGTTTGGGTAGTTTTTGTGTTACTCAGATCCTGGGTCAGACGTAACAACCCAGTGTTTGGGTAGTTTTTGTGTTTCTCAGATCCTGGGTCAGACGTAACAACCCAGTGTTTGGGTAGTTTTTGTGTTTCTCAGATCCTGGGTCAGGCGTAACAACCCAGTGTTTGGGTAGTTTTTGTGTTTCTCAGATCCTGGGTCAGGCGTAACAACCCAGTGTTTGGGTAGTTTTTGTGTTTCTCAGATCCTGGGTCAGGCGTAACAACCCAGTGTTTGGGTAGTTTTTGTGTTTCTCAGATCCTGGGTCAGATGTAACAACCCAGTGTTTGGGTAGTTTTTGTGTTTCTCAGATCCTGGGTCAGACGTAACAACCCAGTGTTTGGGTAGTTTTTGTGTTTCTCAGATCATGGGTCAGGCGTAACAACCCAGTGTTTGGGTAGTTTTTGTGTTTCTCAGATCCTGGGTCAGGCGTAACAACCCAGTGTGTGGGTAGTTTTTGTGTTTCTCAGATCCTGGGTCAGGCGTAACAACCCAGTGTTTGGGTAGTTTTTGTGTTTCTCAGATCCTGGGTCAGGCGTAACAACCCAGTGTTTGGGTAGTTTTTGTGTTTCTCAGATCCTGGGTCAGGCGTAACAACCCAGTGTTTGGGTAGTTTTTGTGTTTCTCAGATCCTGGGTCAGACGTAACAACCCAGTGTTTGGGTAGTTTTTGTGTTTCTCAGATCCTGGGTCAGGCGTAACAACCCAGTGTTTGGGTAGTTTTTGTGTTTCTCAGATCCTGGGTCAGACGTAACAACCCAGTGTTTGGGGAGTTTTTGTGTTACTCAGATCCTGGGTCAGAAGTAACAACCCAGTGTGTGGGTAGTTTTTGTGTTTCTCAGATCCTGGGTCAGACGTAACAACCCAGTGTTTGGGTAGTTTTTGTGTTACTCAGATCCTGGGTCAGACGTAACAACCCAGTGTTTGGGTAGTTTTTGTGTTACTCAGATCCTGGGTCAGACGTAACAACCCAGTGTTTGGGTAGTTTTTGTGTTACTCAGATCCTGGGTCAGACGTAACAACCCAGTGTTTGGGTAGTTTTTGTGTTTCTCAGATCCTGGGTCAGACGTAACAACCCAGTGTTTGGGTAGTTTTTGTGTTTCTCAGATCCTGGGTCAGACGTAACAACCCAGTGTTTGGGTAGTTTTTGTGTTTCTCAGATCCTGGGTCAGACGTAACAACCCAGTGTTTGGGTAGTTTTTGTGTTTCTCAGATCCTGGGTCAGACGTAACAACCCAGTGTTTGGGTAGTTTTTGTGTTACTCAGATCCTGGGTCAGACGTAACAACCCAGTGTTTGGGTAGTTTTTGTGTTTCTCAGATCCTGGGTCAGGCGTAACAACCCAGTGTTTGGGTAGTTTTTGTGTTACTCAGATCCTGGGTCAGGCGTAACAACCCAGTGTTTGGGTAGTTTTTGTGTTTCTCAGATCCTGGGTCAGACGTAACAACACAGTGTTTGGGTAGTTTTTGTGTTTC
>CM042259.1:3517560-3522560 GCA_023566225.1 Romanogobio albipinnatus | reverse complement strand
AACCTGATTTAATTTAAATATATATATAGGTGGTTTATTTGTATGATACAGCTGCAAATAAGTATTTGAACACCTGTCTATCAGCTAGAATTCTGACCCTCAAAGACCTGTTAGTCTGCCTGTAAAATGTCCACCTCCACTCCATTTATTATCCTAAATTAGATGCACCTGTTTGAGGTTGTTAGCTGCATAAAGACACCTGTCCACCCCATACAATCAGTAAGAATCCAACTACTAACATGGCCAAGACCAAAGAGCTGTCCAAAGACACTAGAGACAAAATTGTACACCTCCGCAAGGCTGGAAAGGGCTACGGGGAAATTGCCAAGCAGCTTGGTGAAAAAAGGTCCACTGTTGGAGCAATCATTAGAAAATGGAAGAAGCTAAACATGACTGTCAATCTCCCTCGGACTGGGGCTCCATGCAAGATCTCACCTCGTGGGGTCTCAATGATCCTAAGAAAGGTGAGAAATCAGCCCAGAACTACACGGGAGGAGCTGGTCAATGACCTGAAAAGAGCTGGGACCACCGTTTCCAAGGTTACTGTTGGTAATACACTAAGAAGTCATGGTTTGAAATCATGCATGGCACGGAAGGTTCCCCTGCTTAAACCAGCACATGTCAAGGCCCGTCTTAAGTTTGCCAATGACCATTTGGATGATCCAGAGGAGTCATGGGAGAAAGTCATGTGGTCAGATGAGACCAAAATAGAACTTTTTGGTCATAATTCCACTAAACGTGTTTGGAGGAAGAAGAATGATGAGTACCATCCCAAGAACACCATCCCTACTGTGAAGCATGGGGGTGGTAGCATCATGCTTTGGGGGTGTTTTTCATGACCAGGGCCATGTATTGCGAGATTTTGGGGAACAACCTCCTTCCCTCAGTTAGAGCATTGAAGATGGGTCGAGGCTGGGTCTTCCAACATGACAATGACCCGAAGCACACAGCCAGGATAACCAAGGAGTGGCTCTGTAAGAAGCATATCA
Source organism: Romanogobio albipinnatus (assembly GCA_023566225.1). NCBI lineage: Eukaryota > Metazoa > Chordata > Actinopteri > Cypriniformes > Gobionidae > Romanogobio > Romanogobio albipinnatus. Next base: position 3,521,571 of record CM042259.1, on the reverse strand, counting down.
AGGTTCTGGCGTGGCCTAGCCAGTCTCCAGACCTAAACCCAATAGAGAATCTTTGGAGGGAGCTCAAACTCTGTGTTTCTCAGCGACAGGCCAGAAACCTGACTGATCTAGAGAAGATCTGTGTGGAGGAGTGGGCCAAAATCCCTCCTGCAGTGCAAACCTGCTGAAAAACTACAGGAAACGTTTGACCTCTGTAATTGCAAACAAAGGCTACTGTACCAAATATTAGCATTGATTTTCTCAGGTGTTCAAATACTTATTTGCAGCTGTATCATACCAATAAATAGTTAAAAAATCATACATTGTGATTTCTGGATTTTTTTTTTTTAGATTATGTCTCTCACAGTGGACATGCACCTACGACGACAATTTCAGACCCCTCCATGATTTCTAAGTCAAGTCAAGTCAAGTCAACTTTATTTATATAGCGCTTTTAACAATGTAGATTGTTTCAAAGCAGCTTTACAGTGTTAAACAGCAAAATAATGCAGCCTAATTTTATTAAGCTGTATAGCCATTTGATGTCATCAGTTCATTTCAATTTCCATACGGTGACAGTGTGGGCTTTAGATCAATAATTAGATCAGTAATTTAGTTTACATGGTTAAATAAGTTTATTAATTAGATTTATTTCGATGTTTAGTTGAAAAATATAGTGTCCCCAACTGAGCACGCCAAGCCAGAGGCAACAGTGGCAAGGAAATAAAAACCCTATCAGGTGACCTAATGGAGAAAAATAAACCTTGGGAGAAACCAGGCTCAGTCGGGGTGCCAGTTCTCCTCTGGCCAATTTACAAACAACGTATTATTATTATTATTCTGGCTGCTTTACAGGTCAGAGGTCATAATAGATCGGAATATTCAAAGGACCGGAGGCAACACGCTGGAGACGGGTTTATTGAGGATGATGTTGATTAAATAATTATTAAAGTGCAATATTCGAATGATCGGAGGCAACACGCTGGAGACGGGTTTATTGCGGATGACATATCGATTTAAGTATTATTTAATGATAATATTCGAACAATCGGAGTCATCACACTGGTGACGGGTTTATTTAGATGCCGTGTCGATGAGGCAGTTGCAGGGGGAGGATAATTGACACGGTCTCTGCAGACACTTCGGGGTCCTGTGTTGGTCTTCTCTGGTCCACCATCTGATTAGGATACGGCCCAGATCTGGCTGACTGCAGTAAACCTCAGGATAAAACAGAGAGAATATCATTAGCGTAGATGCCATTCTTCTGATGATGTAACGAGTACATCAGGTGTTATGGGAAGTGTTCCCGGTTCCGGCTGACCTAGTTAATGCAGCCTAACAATCAATTAATTGATAAAGTCTTTTATGTGTATGCCACAGTAAAGAGATGTGTTTTTAGTCTAGATTTAAACTGACAGAGTGTGTCTGCTTCCCGAACAGTGCTAGGAAGACTGTTCCAGAGTTTAGGAGCTAAATAGGAAAAGGATCGACCGCCTGCAGTTGATTTGGATATTCTCGGTATTAACAACTGGCCAGAGTTTAGAGACCGCAGTAGACGTGATGGAGTATAATATGTTAAGAGCTCGCTCAAGTATTGGGGAGCTAAACCATTTAGTGCTTTGTAAGTAATAAGCAAGATTTTAAAATGTATGCGATGTTTAATAGGCAGCCAGTGCAATGTTGACAGAACTGGGCTAATATGGTCATACTTCCTGGTTCTAGTAAGTACTCGAGCTGCTGCGTTTTGGACCAGCTGGAGTTTATTTATTAAGCGAGCAGGGCAACCACCCAATAGAGCATTACAATAATCTAGCCTTGAGGTCATGAACGCATGAACTAACTGTTCAGCATTTTGCATTGAGAGCATGTGCCGTAATTTTGATATATTTTTAAGATGGTAGAAAGCAGTTTTACAGATGCTAGAAACGTGGCTTTCAAACGAAAGATTGGTATCAAAGAGCACACCCAGGTTCCTCACTGACGACGAAGACTTGACAGAGCAGCCATCAAGTGTTAGACAGTATTCTAGGTTACTACTTGTGGAGCTTTTTTGTCCAATAATTAAAAATTCAGTTTTTTCTGAATTGAGTTGCAGGAAATTACCAGTCATCCAATGTTTTATGGCGGCTATGCATTCCGTTAATCTTGTGAATTGGTAAATTTCTTCAGGGCGTGAAGAAATATAGAGCTGAGCTGAGTAAGTGGGAGAACTTGCAAAATAGCAGGGTGTTCAAATACTTATTTTCCTCACTGTATATATATATATATATATTCTAAAAAACATTAATGTTTAATTGAAAGTAGAAGGACAAATCAAATGCTAAGAAATTTGTATGTATTTCAACTTTTTACCCAAATTGATATAATATAATTTGCGATGTAAATGGTATTAAATTAGATGATAAATGAAAGGAGCATATCGCTAATGGCCTCAGACATTGGACCTCGGTGTGTATTATAAGACTAGAAGAAGAACATTCAGCACTAAAAGGCTCTTCTGTGTGAGGACTTGTTGCGTTCTCTTGGAAAGTAGGTGGGTGGATGTAGCACTTCAGATGCTGCGATATGATGATTTCTCATGTCTGTCTATCTCCGGCTCTCCACTTTTTTTTTCTTCCCTGAGAACAAAAAGTGTCTGTATAAAAGCACTGCTGGACAGAGAGTGAATTAAGCTGAGCCTGCTCTAATGGAAAGGCCAATAATTGCTCTGTCTGTTAAAAGATACAAAGTGGGAAACATGGGGATAAGAGTGTGCCATTGAAAGTGTGAACGGGAATAAAAGGACTAATCATGAGGGGTTTTTTCACAGCCCTAAAACGCTGCGCTAGTTAAAGGTCAATCTTTATTAGCAGGCTAGTTTTAGCTCATGCAGACTCACGGCCCAGTTCAGCTCTTCAGATTGTAATTTGGTCTTTATGAAAAGCAGGAGATATTATTTGAATCAAAGGCCATCTGAAAAAAAGCGTACAGCCGATGTAATAAAGCTGTTGCACAATGGTTAATATTCCGGTGTGGAGGGCGGAGATAATGGCATCATGTGGTGTCGTAATAGTTAACGTTACTCAGAGAAATTACCAAAATGGCTTTGATGTGGTGTTCAGACTCGTTGGAAGATGGACATTATGAAGGTTATTTTCAGATGTCTTTTCTCTTTTGCACTCTGAGTACTATTTTCTGGAAGTTATGACTCAAAAGTGAACACACAACTGCAAACTTTTGGGCCTCGAATTCTCTGGAAAGAAAGTTGACGAGGACACGAAAGGCTCCTCCGCCGCGTCTCTCCGGCCTGTCTGTTGTGGTGTGTTTTGTCTGATCATATTCCGTTGACTGCTGTCTATCCCTTCACTCTCCAGGAAATTGTGTTGAATCTGTGACGCAAGGCCAACTCTCACAAGCTCGTTTTGATTCGATTATGGCTCACCTAATCACATTTAGGCTTTAATGCTTTTCTCAATTTAATCTTGGCTATCAAAGATGCTCCTCAATTCCTCACTACTGCTACCAGGTTGTGAAACCATGGGCAACGTGCCTTGGAGATGCCCCAGAAAAGAGTTTAAAGCGCCAAATCAGATTCATTTCACCTCAATGATGAGATGAGTCCTGTATTTTAGAAGATGTGTGTGTGTGACGGTGATGTGAAGTTTTCTGTGCAGGTTTTATGCATTTCATTATGCATTGATATAAAGGCTTTTCTAAATGGTTCACTCTCTCAAAAGATGGTCATTTGTATAGCTCTATCGATTCTCATTCATTCAAATATGTGTGTGGTTTATATATGGTCCACAGACCATCTGTAAGACAAAATAAAGAAGATCATTCACTGTATGGTTATTTGCAAATTTAATATTGAACAGCAATTAAGTAAAAAAAAAAATTTAAGGTTCCGCAATATACCGGTAATATTCAAAGCATGAAATATCAACATTGTGTTAATTTAGGGTGTGGCAATATACCGGTATTGGCGATAACCACAATATTTCAAATGAACTGGACTGGTATGATAACATGACGCTCTGGTGTCCCTTTGTTTGT
>CM042259.1:3332560-3515060 GCA_023566225.1 Romanogobio albipinnatus | reverse complement strand
TTGCATACTGTTCAAAGATTTGGGTGAACAGGTTCCTGAAACATTCATGTCAATAAAGCGCATCTGAACCGAGAAAAAAAAATAATAGAGAAAGATACAAGAAATCTGAATAGAAATAACATGTTATTTCTACAATAATATGACTTTTCCTGTCCTTTAAATATTTAAAGCACACATTGTGATGTATGCAGCAGCACTACCTACCAACTGGATGCTCTCCCCTCTTTTCAACAAGTTAATTTTATATAAATAAATAGACATAAATTAAGGCTAAGTCTAGGACTTGACTAATTAATTAATCTTTTGTCACACTTCTGCCTGCCCTGAGCTGTGTCCTTGAAAGCACTTCATATAGAGTACAGTACACAATACATGACACAATCTAACACGTGGTATTTTAACGGTCAACTATTATGATGGCCTCTGTTATGCCTGACTATAAAAACGTCTCAATCAACATTATAAAACCATGCCAAAATGAAGAGACCTACTCATAACATGTAATGTATTGTGTGATAACGTTAAACAGGCTGACTGTGAGCCAGAGATGCTCACAAGTCTCTGAGCTAGAGTCCAAGTCAAGTCTCAAGTCCCTTTATTATAATAAGTCTCTGGTTATAATAAGTGTTGCATCACATACGGCGACCCATCCAGGCTGTGTAGAACACTGCAAAGCTATATATAAGGAATTCAAAGCATGTAATAAGTTATTTTGACACCTTTCTCTATTAACATACCATATCAGCTCATTAAACCTGCAGATGTCGATCAATGAATATGAAAAGACAACAAGTAAGATGCTTATCTAATAGCTAACAATTTTATGTGAAACAAAGCACATCTGAAACCACAAAGTTCTGGTACTCAGGGTATCACAAAAACATTGCAAAATTTATAAGCAATAACACTTTTTTTCCACTTAAAGAGAGCACACACTCAAGCAAACACACAGAGACACTCTCTCACAGTCACACACACGCACTCAAGTGCACACACACTACCCACACGTAGTTTACGGGGACTCTCCATAGGTGTAATGGTTTTACTAATGTACAAATGGTATAATCTATGCACCTACACTAACCCTACCCCTAAACCTACCAATCACAGAACACTTTTGGCCTTTTTTGAATTTCAAAAAGCACCATTTAGTATTTTTTTTTATACAGTTTGGATTATCAACCATGATTAGGTTTTATTTGAATACCCATGTTGAAATATAATCTTAGTGACTGTCCTTTTCATGACAGATTTATCTAAACATAGCATTAAATAATCAAGACACCACTAACAGGTTAAGTAGAATTTTTATTTATATATATATATATATATATGTAAGGAATAATTGAACGGCCCGGAGTCAATTATTCCGCTTATACTACGGTTACCACACCTCAAGACATCGATCCGAAGATATATTTAAAGGGATTCGTCCGGTTTTTGTACTTAAATCGCTATTGTGAGTAGGACTATTTCTTCCGCGTCTCATCCAACGGCTCTTTTGTTAGTTCCGAAACGTCATTTTAAAGCTGTTAACGAAGGCTTGAGCCGTTGATAGCAGACTAATGCAGTTATTAATAAAGTTATTAGAAAGAGAGAGAGAGAGAGAGAGAGAGAGAGAGAGAGAGAGAGAGAGAGAGAGAGAGAGAGAGAGAGAGAGAGCGAGTGCTTGTGTGAATTAGGCTGCCTCTGTGCGTCTCTAAACAGCTGTTATTACCTCACTAGTGAAAAAATGTCACGTGTAGCCTTTAAGTTGCTCCACTATATGGGCTAACTGATCAAATGGTCAGGGCAGCGCTGACACCTTTAGTGCAAACTGTAGTGCGTGTGCGATCATGTGTGATTTCAGTAATGAGACAGAAAAGCTTGCCTTTGATGTCCGCTTCCGTTTGTTGGTTTTCATCTGGACTGTCTAATACTGCTGCCGCCCAGTTGTTGAATGTTTTATATTCACCGTAAATATTAAGATTTACTTTAGGAAAATCGTCTGTCATATTGTTGTTTTATAGTCCTGTAATGTCCGTTGTTCCAGTTAACTATGCGAAGTGATATGGAACTGTAATGCGGTCAAGCGCTGCCTGGAACTACGTTCGCTGTGCGTCTCCCAGAAAATAATTGCACACCTCAGAACGTTCATCAGCCAATCAGATTCAAGCATTCAACGGCCCCGTAGTATAAGTAAGGAATAATTGACGACGGGCCGTTCAATTATTAGAACAATAATGCACACCCGAGGTGGTGATGCGGTCACGACGCGAAGCGGAGTGGCCGTTACACCTCGGGTCTGCATTATTGTTCTAATAATTGAACGGCCCGGAGTCAATTATTCCGCTTATACTACGGTTACCACACCTCAAGACATCGATCCAAAGATATATTTAAATGGATTCGTCCGGTTTTTGTACTTAAATCGCTATTGTGAGTAGGACTATTTCTTCCGCGTCTCATCCAACGGCTCTTTTGCTAGTTCCGAAACGTCATTTTAAAACTGTTAACGAAGGCTTGAGCCGTTGATAGCATTCTACTGCAGTTATTAATAAAGTTATTAGAGAGAGATAGAGAGAGAGAGAGAGAGAGAGAGCGAGTGCTTGTGTGAATTAGGCTGCCTCTGTGCGTCTCTAAACAGCTGTTATTACCTCGCTAGTGAAAAAATGTCACGTGTAGCCTTTAAGTTGCTCCACTATATGGGCTAACTGATCAAATCGTCAGGGCAGCGCTGACACCTTTTTGTGCAAACTGTAGTGCGTGTGATTTCAGTAATGAGACAGAAAAGCTTGCCTTTGATGTCCGCTTCCGTTTGTTGGTTTTCATCTGGACTGTCTAATACTGCTGCCGCCCAGTTGTTGAACGTTTTATATTCACCGTAAATATTAAGATTTACTTTAGGAAAATCGTCTGTCATATTGTTGTTTTTTAGTCCTGTAATGTCCGTTGTTACAGTTAACTATGCGAAGTGATATGGAACTGTAATCCGGTCAAGCGCTGCCTGGAACTGCGTTCGCTGTGCATCTCCCAGAAAATAATTGCACACCTTAGAACGTTCATCAGCCAATCAGATTCAAGCATTCAACGGCCCCGTAGTATAAATATATATATATATATATATATATAGTGCATATATTTAGTGCATATATTTAGTGAAAGAGTTGATTTCTCTAGTGAATTAACAGCTGTGGACACTGAATGACTTCTGACTCTGAGGTAAATGATGGGCGTGACATTGTTTACAAGCTGTTTAACATCTTTGCGCGATTGAAACACTGATTGAGCGATTACACGACATATAATAAGTTTCAGTAAGTGTTATACTCAACATACCTAGATATAGATATTAATTCATGTTTATTCTTCTGGAAGAGATGATCGATCGCGTTCACTCGCGCGCACGCCGCGGCCGCTTGAATTGACGCGCCTATACAGTGATCAGTCGTCACATTTTAGAGCGTCAAAACGGCAATTACCGTTTGAATTTCGTGATAAAATGAACTGAATACTTTTATTCTTTATACACATTTGTGTCCTCATAAACCATATACAAGAACACACACACACACACTTTTAAAAACCTATGATGAGTGGCACAGCAGCGGCAGGTGCAGTCGACTTGATTGTTCATTGTCCTCTCATGTGTGGCCGTGCGCAGCAGATACGTAGTACGTCACTAGTTACGTGGCAGGTTATAGGTACCGGAGGGAGGGGAATAACATCGAGCTCATCAGACGTTTCCTAAAAATAAACATTGTTCACGAGTCCCGCAGCTCGAGTCCGAGTCGAGTCTGAAGTCTTTTGAGGACGAGTCTCAAGTCGAGTCTGAAGTCACTGTGTGTGCGACTTAAGTCGCACTTGAGTCCGAGTCTCAAACTCCCTATCTCTGCTGTGAGCACATGACAACATTACGATTATTTTTACTTACTTAAAATGAAGAAAAAAGTAACTAACAAGCTTTCACAACGAACGTGATACAGTTGTCTTAAGACACAATTGTGCTGTCACTAAGTCAACACAAGCTTTCATGCAAGTATAGTTAAACGAATGTGCTAACAATTCATTTACAGCACTATCTAATATACGTATGAAGACTATTTAGCAAATCACGATCACTTCGGCTACGTTAACTTTCCAATGAAATGCATCATGATTGTTTTTAATGTTAAAATAAAAAGTGATTCACATGATACTCACACTCTGATCGTCATCCATCTTTGCTGGTCCTCTAATTCGCTAGGTGGCGTTGTCAATAAAAACCTAGAGTCCTAGAAATGCGGTCCTAGGACTGCGTTCCTGAAAATGCAGCCTCCGCGCGCAAACATTGAGTTCTCTTTCATGTCTTGCTCTTGAGCGGACAAACTCACGCAAAAAGTATGTCAACATGTCCATCTTGATGAGTATTCTAGCCGACATAGTCAGTATATGCCTTAAGTAAACTTTATACATTCGAGAAAGACGACGCATATCCGAGCATTAGGTCTTAAAGGGGCAGTAGCCTTTACTGCTGTCTGTTTAACAGTCCTTCCAGAAAAATTCGGCTTTTTTTGTGATTGTTGCGGGCAAACCTCCTTGATTATGCGGCACGTTTTCTTAAATAATGCGATGGAAAATGCGCGATATTTATGCAATTTTATGCGATAAAACTTGCAAAAACTGCGGTTTGATGAAAAAGAGAAAAAAAGCTAATATTTTTAATTTAATATTTAAGTTCTCATCTTGTTTTATTGAAGACCTTAATAAACACATGGCTCAATTTGGAGCATCATGAAGCTTCTAAGCGTTATGAATCAGCGAGTCGATTCATGATTACGTGACTTTGGTGATCCGAACCGCTGAATCGACTCATTGATTCATAACGCTTCGAAGCTTCATGATGCTGTGTTTTGAAATCGGTCAACACACCGGGAAACTGCTTTGCTCTTTTGCTGTTATTTTTGTTGGCCAATGGGAATTTGCGCGCTTCATCATGGTTTCACCAATATCTATGGTTTCTCTGCGGGGTTTGCAGCTTTTCGATGACGTTCATGTCGGGTAATTGCGTCACTTCAAAGCGTTCCCATGGCAACAGGGGGAAATGGCGGCTCTTGTGTGAAGTAAACAAAAAAAATTCAACTTTCTGCTAATATATATATGACTTTTTTGCAACGAAAATGCGAGGATTATGAAATCATGCTAGCCCCGCATATTTTATAAAATTGTTAACCGATCAAAGCCAGTTTTTATTAATGCTGAGGCTCTTACTAACAGCCGGCACATCTAACTAATGTATATTCCAGCCGGAATGTATATTTCTGGAATTTTGATGGGGGCGGCGCCCTCTATTGACCAGCCGCCACTGGGTACATGGTGGTCATAAAGGAATGGACATGGTCAGAAACATTGCTCAGGTAGGCCGTGGCATTTAAACAATGCCCAATTGGCACTAAGGGGCCTAAAGTGTGCCAAGAAAACATCCCCCACACCATTACACCACCACCACCAGCCTGCACAGTGGTAACAAGGCATGATGGATCCATGTTCTCATTCTGTTTACGCCAAATTCTGACTCTACCATCTGAATGTCTCAACAGAAATCCAGACTCATCAGACCAGGCAACATTTTTCCAGTCTTCAACTGCTCAATTTTGGTGAGCTCGTGCAAATTGTATCCTCTTTTTCCTATTTGTAGTGGAGATGAGTGGTACCCGGTGGGGTCTTCTGCTGTTGTAGCCCATCCGCCTCAAAGTTGTGCGTGTTGTGGCTTCACAAATGCTTTGCTGCACACCTGCATACCCACCCGAGCGGCAGCAAATCTAATTTGTAGCCAGGGTCGTCTAGCAACTCTCCATTGGTTTACGAGCTGGAAAAACCAAACTCTGGTCAGGCCAATCACATCGTGTATAGAGTCGGGGGGCGGGCTTAACATAATGACGGCAGAGTTGATAAACAAAGAAGCTGGCGAACAGCAGTCTTTTGAATCGGCTTTGGCAGGGACTCTGGAAGACTTTTCTTTGAGACAAGAACAAAGAACGGCACTGAAGTCATTCTTAAGAAAGGAAGATGTGTTCGAAGTTATATACGGGGAAAGTTTAATCTATCAACTAGCTCCGCTTCACCTTCTTCGTTGCTCTGGTTGGTTGTAGCGCTATCCTATTGCGTGCAGAGGGAATGTGAAAGACAACCGTTTATCCCGCCCCTCAGATTGAGCCCTGCCAATAGTGTGTTCCCAGACCCAACATCTTGATGTGGGTCCGGCTTGTCAGGCTAACTTTTATAGTTATACACGATTGTGTAAGTGATGATATGGCTGAATATTGGATTAGTCAAAAGTCTTTAGTAGTGTATTATAACTTTCTTACATTTACTTGTCACAAAGGCATTAATGATGTCAATGAGCCAATGTTATTACGGGGGTTTAATGGTTCTGTAGTTCAAATATGATGTGGATCAAGAAAAAGGTTGAGATTCACTTTTCTAAAGAACATGGTAATACAAAGTTTGTTGTTAAACCTTAAAAAGTTCTTCTAAATGGATCCTTTAATTTTAGTCATACTGTAGCCGCAGCTGCATTCACCAAATAACTGCGTGGCGTTCACCGGCCTAATTGCCCATAATAATACAGCGAGTCGAATTGTGAGTTGTTGTCTCAATCTGTTTGACTGGGGTTGATGGGAGACACTGCAGACAGGCCCTCAGCATGGAGCAGGCATGCGGTGTGTAGTAATGGAGCAGAACGAAGCTGTGTAAAACAGAAAGCTCCCTTATAAACTTTCTGGAGAGACGCTTATAGCCTAAGCGCCGCAGCTTAAATGCGATTACGGTTGACGAAAATATGATTTCAGACGGGGGTCTCGCCACTGAAGAGTGTCTCTTTCAGCTGCTGAAAATAAACTGAGCCATAATCAGATTTCAGCTGTAATTAACATTATGCAGTGGTTGAAACCACTGAATCCTATTTTGCACAAATGATTTTAAAATGTGCCATATAAAGGCTGCAGAAAGGTCTTCGAGGAGGAGGGATTCGTGGGCCATGGCCGGATCAACAAGACCCGAAACACACGATGACCTCACTTGAAGATGTGTCCTGGCGCATCCTTGGATGTACCTTTAATCATTATTAAAACAGCCAACCACCAGCTTTCTTTGGCATGTCGCTCTGTTTTACTTGGTGTGGGTGCGGGTGTGTGCAAGAGAACACCTGAAACACATCATGTGCACCGAGCATCACACAAATATGGGAAGATTGGCAAGTGTAATGGGCCGAATTAAAGATCCAGTCTCTATAAATCTTTCATTTGTCAGGAAAGTGACGTAAATATTTGATTATATGCTAATGTACAGTCAGCTGGAGCCTCATTTATAAAACTTTCCGTACATTTCATCCTTAGATTTATGAATCTAGTATAAATCTAAGTCATGTGTACGCCAGAACCTGCGCAAAATTCTCTTTATAAAACCCACTCAGCGGAAGATTGTGCGTAATGCATCCCGTCTCCTCCCCGAAATGACCATATATGGTGCCTAATTTTACTATTCATATCCTCATCTGCATATAATTTGCATATGCATATTCATCCACGTGATGCCATGTTCAATGGACATAAGGAAAATATGAGCTACGGATGTGCCTTCACATTGCAAAAAATCATTGCCTTGTTTTTAAATAAAATACATATTTTCATCTACAATCCAACGCACTCCATTGAGTGAAGCGCCTCCTTGTATAAAACAGAACAATGTCTAAAAGCTGATATGTGACATGGTGTACAGCAAACAAGCTAAACAAAACCCAGAAAAAAACCCCAGAAGTTTTTATAAGCTGTTGACCCAAAAAACAAGCGTTTAAAAAAAAAGTGGATACAGGCAATTGAGACAGAGCGAGACATGTTATTTTACACTGAGACCTACACCCACTGGAGGGGAACGTAATCAGCGACAGGAAATATAATATATAAAACTGACATATGGATATTTGACTTAACAGTGACTAAATATTTACTGCACACATAGGCATACTGAGTGCCAGGATCCCAAAATGTACCCATTCTTCCTGCTGATGCTTCACGTTTTATTGCCTGTATCCACTTTTGTCTCCTTAAAGGAACACTCCGACTTTTTGGGACTTTATCTTATTCACTGTATCCCCCAGAGTTAGATAAGTCCATACACACCATTCTCATCTCTGTGCCATAACTCTGTCTGACGCTCCCATCGCTAGCCTAGCTTAGTCAAGTTAGTCAAGTCAAGTCAACTTTATTTATATAGCGCTTTTAACAATGTATATTGTTTCAAAGCAGCTTTACAGTGTTAAACAGGAAAATAATGCAGCATAATTTTATTAAGCTGTATAGCCATTTGATGTCATCAGTTCATTTCAATTTCCATACGGTGATAGTGTGGGCTTTAGATCAATAATTAGATCAGTAATTTAGTTTATATGGTTAATTTAGTTTATTAATTAGATTTATTTCGATGTTTAGTTGGAAAATGTAGTGTCCCCAACTGAGCACGCCAAGCCAGAGGCAACAGTGGCAAGGAAACCAAAACCCCATCAGGTGACCTAATGGAGAAAAATAAACCTTGGGAGAAACCAGGCTCAGTCGGGGGGCAGTTCTCCTCTGGCCAATTAACAAACAGCGTATTATTATTATTATTATTCTGGCCGCTTTACAGGTCAGAGGTCATAATAGATCGGAATATTCGAATGATCGGGGGCAACACGCTGGAGACGGGTTTATTGAGGATGACATATCGATTTAAGTATTATTTAATTGTAATATTCGAACAATCGGAGTCATCACGCTGGAGACGGGTTTATTGAGGATGCCGTGTCGATGAGGCAATTTCAGGGGAGTCTAATTGACACGGTCTCTGCAGACACTTCAGGGTCATGCGTTGGTCTTCTCTGGGCGCAGGTCCAGCATCTGATCTGGATACGGCCCGAATCCGGCTGACTGCAGTAAACCTCGGGATAAAACAGAGAGACGATCATTAGCGTAGATGCCATTCTTCTGATGATGTAACGAGTACATCAGGTGTTATGGGAAGTGTTCCCGGTTCCGGCTGACCTAGTTAATGCAGCCTAACAATCAATAAAAAAAGTGTTTTATGTGTATGCCACAGAAAAGAGATGTGTTTTTAGTCTAGATTTAAACTGACAGAGTGTGTCTGCTTCCCGAACAATGTTAGGAAGACTGTTCCAGAGTTTAGGAGCTAAATAGGAAAAGGATCGACCGCCTGCAGTTGATTTGGATATTCTCGGCATTATCAACTGGCCAGAATTTTGAGACCGCAGTAGACGTGATGGAGTATAATATGTTAAGAGCTCGCTCAAGTATTGGGGAGCTAAACCATTTAGTGCTTTGTAAGTAATAAGCAAGATTTTAAAATGTATGCTTAATAGGCAGCCAGTGCAATGTTGACAGAACTGGGCTAATGTGGTCATACTTCCTGGTTCTAGTAAGTACTCGAGCTGCTGTGTTTTGGACCAGCTGGAGCACAAAGACTGGAGGTAAATGGCTCCAGCTAGCCTACTGCTCAATAAGAGACAAAATAACACCAACATTTTCCTATTTACATGTTGTGATGTGTATAGTTTACATTGTGTGCTAAGACCGACGGAAAATTAAAAATGTTCTGATAGAACTGTTATGGCTAGGAACTATACTCTCATCCCTGCGTAATAATTGAGAAAATGTACTGCAATTTTACATGAGCAATGATATTACACAGCGCCTGCAAATAGTCCCCAGCGCTCCCTGTGTAAGCAGGTTGTCACGTTGGTTTTGGTTTTGATTATTACGCAGGGATGAGAGTTTTAAAATAAATCTGCTGTAATCAGATCCTTGCCTTACCTCTTCCTTGCGTATCTGCAACAATTGCAGTTTTAAATGGCCACATTTGCAGGTTGTTCTGTAAATATTTACATATATGCAGAATTTTTCTTTTGTAATTTTCTCAACCCTTTAACTGTCACCCCCCTTTTTGAGAATACACATGAAAATGCACTGTCCAAACTTAAAGGGCTGTAATTCAAGAATGTTTTGGAATATAGACCAAAGTTTGGTCTCGTTTTAAAGACGACACTCTGCAGATTATTGCTGTGAAAGTGAAAGCAATTCAAAATATGGAAGTTTAAATTTACTGTAAATGAAAAATACTGCACTAAATATTTTTTATTTCATATAAAATATATATTTTACAAAAAAGAATTTACTCAAAAATTACTATAAAATCAAAACCATATGTCTAACCAATTTGCGTTCCAAATTTGAAGTTGATATCACAAAAATTGAAGTCCCCATGAGATTTTGTTTAGGCGCTGTACCAAAAATAGCCACCGGGTGTCATTCAATTCCATGTATTGTTTTTTTTATGCATTTTCTTTAAATTTCTGTCCAAATATCACTTCCATCACAAAACAGTCACCAAATATGGACCCTTGAGACTCAGACCTTTCCGACAATATGTGTTTTGTCAAGATTGGAAAAGATTTTGAATATAAAGTAGTTAAAATAATTGTTGTAATATGAAACATGACACCGCCCACTAGGGGAGGAGCCCGCTAGAATAATTTAGAGTAATGTTTCCATGGTAACCCAATGTCCGATTTCAAAACGGTTTTCACAGGATGAATTTTGAGTTTGTAAGCTTTCAAATGAAACCTAATTTATGATAATTACTTAAATATATGATACGAAAAAAGGCGATCAAAAAAAGAGGACAGTTAAGAGGCTAAACCCATAGGGAACATTGCAGCTTTGCTGATAATAAAAACCACATTTACTGATGGCTTTTAAAAGCTACTCGTTACCTTGTTTCCATCTCTGCATTTCCAGCTAAATCCATCCAATATAGGTTTAAACAGATATGACTGAGCGGCAACCATGCTTTCTTCTGTACTTGCGTGTCATCAGTTAACTGAGAAACATATGAAACCTTTTTTTTCCTCCTAAGAAATACAGACTGTGTATAATATTCACAGACAGACACTTTATTGTAAGAACTTTACGTCAAAAAAAGAAAAAAAGTGCAAATTTAGGCTAGGTTGGTTGGAGTGTCTGGGTTTGAAACGTGTGAAGTGGCTTTATAACAGCACAAATTGTGTGATTTACATAGCTGTTAAAAATCAAATGTGGCCAACAGGCACATGTCTGACATATTCTCTTCAGCTTGTCAGCATGTTTCAGAAGAGATGGAACAAAGGGAGGTTCCCTCCGACTGTGAATTCCCCTTTATAATACTCAAGCTGGTTTGACAGATCTGAGGAGCAGGTTTCAGAGTGTTTTTTCTCGGATCTTAGGCCTTGCTTATGAGGGAATCAAAAGTATGGTCAATTTTATGGCTAATTGAACAAACCATGCTAACAGAACCCACTGAAATTGGCTGCCACCTTGTTGAAATAACTCATATTTGTCTTCATACACACCACAAGAGCACCAGATCAGCAATATCCCGTCCATCTCAGTGTGAGGTCTGCAGCACAAAATGCAAACCCAAATACTGCGAGTGCCACTGAAGCATCAGTTTTGAATCGCAGCAAGTGACTTTTCTGTCCTACTTTCTAACTCTTCCCCTTAATGCAGGCAAATTAAGTCTGGCAGGCTTTTTTGGCCCATTAAAGAGTAGCGTGACAGGAGATGAAAGCACTCTACTTTCAACATTTGCAGCACTGTCCGCATTGGCAACATTTTAAAGACCCCATCAAAATGGGCTTTTAGTCCACATGTTAGCTTTAAAATCATCTATATGCTAGTGTACACCTAGTTCAAATAATGTGAACAAGTGGAAAAAGTTAACCTTCTGCACATATGCAAAAATGCTGATGACTCATCCCACACTACACAGATTTTTGTCCAATCAAATGCTCTCTAGAATGACTCGCTAACAGGCAAAGAGGCTATGTTTTAATGGATGTCAATCAGTCCCTCCAGAAAAACGTGATTATGCGATGGCATGATTTAATGTATAATCAGCCAAAGTCCGCATATTTATGCGGGGGCCGCATTTTTTCAAATACGCCGCACTTTCGCCGCGTAAATTGCCTATTTCCGTGTTCAAAATATGCGGGGCTAGCATGATTTCATAATCCTCGCATTTTCGTTGCAAAAAAAGTCATATATATATTAGCAGAAAGTTGAAAATGTTCGTTTACTTCACACAAGAGCCGCCATTTCCCCCTGTTGCCATGGGAACGTTTTGAAGTGACGTAATTACCCGACGTGAACGTCATCGAAAAGCTGCAAACCCCGTGGAGAAACCATAGATATCGGTGAAACCATGATGAAGCGCAAACTCCCATTGGCCAAAAAAAGTAACAGCAAAAGAGCAAAGCAGTTTCCCGGTGTGATGACCGATTTCAAAACACAGCATCATGAAGCTTCGGAGCGTTATGAATCAGTGAGTCGATTCAGTGGTTTGAAGCGTTATGAATCAGTGAGTCGATTCAGCGGTTTGAAGCGTTATGAATCAGTGAGTCGATTCAGCGGTTTGAAGCGTTATGAATCAGTGAGTCGATTCAGCGGTTTGAAGCGTTATGAATCAGTGAGTCGATTCAGCGGTTTGAAGCGTTATGAATCAGTGAGTCGATTCAGCGGTTCGGATCGCCAAAGTCACGTATTTCAGCAGTTTGACACGCGATCCGAATCATGAATCGACTCACTGATTCATAACGCTTCGAAGCTTCATGATGCTGTGTTTTGAAATCGGTCCAAATTGAGCCATGTGTTTATTAAGGTCTTCAATAAAACAAGATGAGAACTTAAATATTCAATGAAAAATATTAGCTTTTTTTCTCTTTTTCATCAAACCACCGTTTTTGCAAGTTTTAACGCATAAATATCCTGCAGTTTCCATCGCATTTTTAAGGAAAACATGCCGCATAATCAAGGATTTTTGCCCGCAACAATCACAAAAAAAAGCCGCATTTTTCTGGAAGGACTGATCAATGGAGGAGAGTTTATCATTTAATGAATCGATACATTTGTTATGGATTCATCTATTTTTAGAGTTTACACCAAGCGGCAACCTCCCGCAGTTTCTCTTGATGCCGATACGGAAGTGACTTAAACTGCAGTTCATGGACTGGCCACTAGAGACAGACTCCAGAAGGAGCAGAATCTCATTGAGCTCATGTTAAAATACCCAACTTTACAGCAGAAGAACACATGTTTACAGTCTGGGACACATTGTGGTTTTGGTCTGTACGGCTAATTTTGCCCTTCATGACGACTGTGAGGGGGGTGATTTTATTTATAACTCCAGGGCTGTACGTTAACTTTTTTTGCACATAGCACTGGTGCTACAGAGGTTGAAAGTTATTAAGTTATTTTAATCTTATATCTGTTATTTAACATTTGAGATGGTTCTTTAATGCTGATCGACAGCAGAAGACACGAGCCGTGGTTTACATCCCAGTTGCGCAGATGCGTTACAATGAGCCCATATTAGAAATATGCCATTATATTCTATACTTTTATGAATTCTTTTGAAAAAACATGAGAAAAGTGTGAATAATGACTGAGAGTTAATGTTCAGAAATGTTTTGAGCTCTGCTGTAGCTGTATTTAGTGATGTGTTTGTAGTCAAACTCAAAAATGCTTATATTTTTAATGATTAAAAAATGCCATTATAATATTTTAAATAGTTAATAATTGTATTTTGTTGACAAAATATTTTAGTTTGTCTTGTATATTTTTTTTATTATATCAGGTAACATTTTAAGCTGTTATTTGCTCATGTTACAATGTCCCCCACCTACGGGGCATGTTGTCACATTTCTCTTCCATTCTTTCGGGGTAAATCAAGAAAATAGTACACACTGTATTAATGAAACAAAACCACATAATTGTTCTAGACATGTGTGCAATTAATGTGGGAAACAATAAATACTCTAAACCCCAAGTGGATTTACACAAACTGAGAGAGTCAAAAAGCGTTAGGTTGTGCCCCGCTCTCCCCTATATCATAATATTTTAAACATTTTAATGACTTTTTGAACCTTAAAGCTTGGGGATGAATTGACATACTTTTGTTTATGTATATAAAATGTTGCCAGCAATATTAATAAATTAACAATGTATTCATTTAATTTTGTTTTCATTAAATATACAGTGATTGACAACAACTTGTTCAACAACTCTGAATGAAATTCAATGACGTCAAGGCTGTAATGTGATTGGTTATCAAGTTAGGGTTCCACGTCGGACGAGAATTCGATTAGAACTACAAACACGAATAAAAACTGTTAAAAACTACAAACATGGCGGATGTGCGAGTCCGACAGTTAAGCAGAGAGGTTTAGATAAAGGGGTTTAAGTGATCAATAATGAGTATTTAACCTGACGAAAATCCATTTATTCAATGTTATCCACATTATATTTAATCTGCAACAGCACTGAGAACTTTTGTAATGATACGTTTGGTCATTAACTTTTTAATGCAAATGCAAACGCGAGGCATGAAAAACGGGACGACTGGCAGATCAACGTGCGACTACATTTCTCTCCGAAATTAAATAAAATGTGGATGATTTTAACTGTGACGAGATGATTGACAGGACAGTTTAAATGGTGACAGGATGCAGGTAATTAAGAGAAAGAGTGTGCAATTATGACAAAGTATGTCCCAAAGTTTGCCTATTCTGCTACAGACTCAAAAGTAGGCCTTTGTAGGGGAGAGCTGGGTTGGTTGGCACACTTTTCACTCTCTGTCATATTTCTCAGTTATGCTATATGTGAAAATAGTCTAACCAGTAAAAACTGAAAGGTTAAGATCTCAGCTAATCAACAGATACATTTAATGTTCTCAAATGATTTCCTTTTTTTTTTTTATTCATCATTAAAGTCATGTTGTGCACTTGTGCCAACCAGCCCGAGTATGGGGGTTGGTTGGCACATGCAATGGGGCTGGTTGGCACAGATGCTATAGTTACAAAAAATGAGGTGACAAATGTAAGTAACGTGAGAATTTAATAATAAAAAAAAGAAAAACATTCAACAGAATTTCTGCCGATTTTCTCCCCAGATTGTATTTATTTGAACTAAACAACAGTTTGTACGCATGGTGTGTGTGTACGAGTGGCACTGAAGGCAAACTTCCCCAGACCGGCTATTCCTTTAAAACTCAAAACAAACGAGATTGTATATTATTTGAACTAAACAACGGTTTGTGTGTGTGTGCGTGTGTGTGTGTGTGTGTGTGTGTGTGTGTGTGTGTAGGTTAGGTGTGTGTGTGTGCGTGTAGGTTAGCGTTAGGGTTAGGATTAGGGTTAGGGTTAGTGTTAGGGTGTTGGTTAGGTGTGTGTGTGTAGGTATGTGCGTGTAGGTTAGGGTTAGGTGTGTGCGTGTAGGTTAGGGTTAGGTGTGTGCGTGTAGGTTAGTGTTAGGGTGTTGGTTTGGTGTGTGTGTGTAGGTATGTGCGTGTAGGTTAGGGTTAGGTGTGTGCGTGTAGGTTAGGTGTGTGTGTGTGCGTGTAGGTTAGGGTTAGGGTTAGGATTAGGGTTAGTGTTAGGGTGTTGGTTAGGTGTGTGTGTGTAGGTATGTGCGTGTAGGTTAGGGTTAGGTGTGTGCGTGTAGGTTAGGTGTGTGTGTGTGTGCGTGTAGGTTAGGGTTAGGGTTAGGATTAGGGTTAGTGTTAGGGTGTTGGTTTGGTGTGTGTGTGTAGGTATGTGCGTGTAGGTTAGGGTTAGGTGTGTGCGTGTAGGTTAGGGTTAGGTGTGTGCGTATAGGTTAGGGTTAGGATTAGGGTTAGTGTTAGGGTGTTGGTTTGGTGTGTGTGTGTAGGTATGTGCGTGTAGGTTAGGGTTAGGTGTGTGCGTGTAGGTTAGGTGTGTGTGTGTGTGCGTGTAGGTTAGGGTTAGGGTTAGGATTAGGGTTAGTGTTACGGTGTTGGTTTGGTGTGTGTGTGTAGGTATGTGCGTGTAGGTTAGGGTTAGGTGTGTGCGTGTAGGTTAGGGTTAGGTGTGTGCGTGTAGGTTAGGGTTAGGTGTGTGCGTGTAGGTTAGGGTTAGGTGTGTGTGTGTGCGTGTAGGTTAGGGTTAAGAGGGTTAGAAGAGTTAGGGTTGGGGTTAGGGTTAGGATTAGGGTTATAACCAAATGGCTATACTGGGGTTGGTTTGCACATGTGTCAACCAACCCCCGCATCAGTATGTCAACCAACCCCTCCCCCATTAGGACACACCTCTTTACTGACAGGATGCTAGCCACATAGCATAGCTCATCAGAGACTGTTAAATTTCATATCAAAATATAGATAATTCCTATCTCTATCAACTGAAATCCTTACATTTTATATATCTCTATCTATTATAGTTCTAAAATATATTTAGTGGAGGGGATTTTTTTGTTTTGACACTGTAAAATAGAAAAGTTGTCCTCACCTCAATAGTTAGTGACAGTTGGATGATTGCAATAAATGGGTGTGTTCACGTCAAGAGGGCAGTCATTTTAATGTTTAATGATTTTTGAGGCAGCGCCCTTTAGTGTACTGAAATTTAACTGCGTGCCAAACAACCCCTTGATCCAACCAGCCCCACTCTCCCCTACTTCACAAAGAGAGTAGGCTACATACTTTTGGGCATAGTATAAGTAGTTGAATTGGATGTAGTAGCACATCTCTTGTACTACATCCACCATGTCTTACTATCCTTGTTATGACCCTTCACTTCCATTCTAAAATCCATTTATAAATATATTGCTCAATGAAAAAAAAATCCCCTCCAGTGGCCTCACGGGATTGTAAAGTGTCCATTGAATGTGCACTTCAGAATCTCGGCAGCAGAAGAAGTAAGTCATCCGGGGACTTTTCTCCTACTGTTTTTTCCGAATAGGGTGAATTCAGGGTGGGCCACTTTTTACCATTGAGATGACTTGGAAAAAGTGTCCCAATCACCCTGAATTTACCCTACTATGTATTTGGACCATAGGACGCACTGTTTTTCGAATCCCGGAAGTATTTCGGATGCAACAATGGTGTCGGAAAGTTGCGGTTGGTGGTCAGTTTTTCACTTTTAATGTCATTTCCAGAGAGAAAATACTATTGAAGTAATTAAATATTTGCTTAGTTATCACCAAAGCTCTGTATGTTTCGCTGTAGATCATTAAACCGTTACATTAGACACAACAACAAAAACAGTTCCGCCTGTGCTCAATTATCTGCTCTCAAAAATCAACGCCAATGTCAATGTCATTGCTAAAAGGTTTAAGCCACAATATGTAATGTTTCGCCGCTAGAGGTCGCTTATTCAAAACAAAGGTGTAGCTTGATGACGCCTGGATTTGGCTGAGCTTTTATTTAGCCAATTCCGCTTCTTCCGCTCGTGTGTGTGTGTGTGTGTGTGTGTGTGTGTGTGTGTGTGTAACACAGCTCTGTTTTATCATATTACACACATTTGAGTGTTAAAGTGATGTTATACTTGTTCACACTGCAGTGAGCGAGATCATATTAGGCGGTAAAACATGGCATCCGCGGTAAATCAACAGCACCAGATTTAAACAATAAGACTAACTACACTCTAAAAAATGCTGGGTTAAAAATAACCCAAGTTGGGTTGAAAATGGACTAACCCAGCAATTGGTTTGTTTTAACCCAGCGGTTGGGTTAAATGTTTGCTTAAAACAACCCAATCGCTGGGTTAAACGATCCAATTGCTGGTCCATTTTCAACCCAACTTGGGTTATTTTTAACCCAGCATTTTTTAGAGTGTGTGTTGAGCTGGCAAACAATCATCCAAACAGTGTCTAATAAAACACATCATATATTAAAGCGTCTTTGGTGTTTCCATGGTTTCTACAAAATAAAGCTGGAAACCGAGGGTAACGCGGTATGATGTCATTGATAGGCGATGCACGGTCCATGTCCTGGTTAAAATCACTTAGGCTATTTCTCTGGATTTAAACATTCTTGGAAACATTTGGGATACACAAGTCAACAAAATATATAACATTGTTCTAGTGGTTTTTAGATATTTAAACCCCAAAAATCGTACATATTGTGCCTTTAAGTGCAGTTGATGTAAAGCAGTAGAAACGCATAGAGATGACTCTGAAATGATGTAATAAATTGTACACAGTTAGTTCAGAAGTGTGTTAAGTAACCATTTGTGTTGCAAGAGACCCTTAGCGCCCCTTATCTTCAGCTAAATGATGATGGCTGTATATTACACTCAATATTTAATACAATATTGTCAGTCTGATCAAATAAGAAGGATTGTTAAAATCTGCAGATGATCATTTGTCACAGGAAATTGAAGGTCAAGGGCACACATCCTCAGATTTTATGCTGAAAGAACAAAATGATATGCACATCCAAGACAAACAATTTCAAATGCAGGTTTTAAAACTGACAAACTAATATAAAAGATGATGATCATGCTCATTTTACTTCTCTTTTACTGCCAAATTAGCATACGGTGTAATGTATAATACTATATACTGCAGAAAATATATGTAATATGGTAGTGCACAGGGAGGGTTTATAACAAGTCCCACAGCGCCACCTACTGGGTGTCAAGAGAAAGCATGCCTCTGTTTATATTGCATTAATACTAAGGCGCTCCCTCTAGTGGACACATTCACTGTTTAGTTGTCATTTAGCAAATAGGGTTTTGGACACAAGCAATGTTCTTTGTGGTCAACACACACTCTGCATAAGTAATAGACCACAATTGAGACCATCACTTTTTTCAGTGAGCATCTATACTAGAATAACATAGCCTCACCTCACACAGGGTAATAAATAATAAATACATTTTAGGTATGCTAAACACCAGGTTAAAAAAAATGCTATAGCATTGGGCCCAGCTGGAGACTAGGGATGGGCGATACCACTTATTTTGTTTTCGATACGATACCGATACTTTCAAGGAAAGTATCATCGACATCGATACCGATACTTCTACACTGAACTTTTTCATTATTACATTTATTGAATTATTAAAATTACTAAGAGTAAAATGGGTAAAGATACCAACTTAAAATTATATTTGAAAGGTATTTTAACATTTAATATGCCTTAATTGCAACTTATTCGATCATATTTTTGATTACACGTGGTTAAAATATGTTTACTTCTCGTGGTAACCATGGAAATTTACAAATACTAGTTGAACTGTGGTCACTGTAGTAAAAAATAAACCATGGTTCATTTTCACCATGGTGGAGATATAAAACACTGCCAGTGACAGGACATTGCACCCATAAAATGCAACCTTTTTGTTCTGACATGATTTATATTAACATTAGTTACTAGGGGTGTAACGGTACACAAAACTGACGGTTCGGTACGTACCTCGGTTTTGAAGTCCCGGTTCGGTATGGATTCGGTACAGCAGTTTTACAAAATTTGTTTTTATTAATTTTTATTCAACAGTGGTTTAATTAAAAAAATTGCGTCTGTCCTTAAATGAATGAAATTATAACTAAAAGTGTCTTAAAGATAATGCTGTAAACTATATAGGGAGCCCTTACTTGCATATAGCTATTAAAGATTAACAACAGAGCCCAAACTATTAGCCTAAATTCAGTTGCTATTTATTTTTAGATATAATAATCAACACTCATAAGCTTCACATAAGGCAGTTTTTGCATTAACTTCTAAATCTAATTATTTGTATTCGTTGTTGAAATATAATCATTCAGTGGCTGTAATTTTCATGACAGGTTTATTTAAACATACATTAAATAAACAAGACATCACTAACAGGCTAAGTAGTATATAATGAATATATAACGGCTAATATAATGAATATAACGGCTAATATAGTGAATATAACGGCTAATATAATGAATATAACGGCTAATATAGTGCATGTATTCAGTGAAAGAGTTGTTTTCTCTAGTGAGCTACAGCTGTGGACACTGAATGACTTCTGAGTAATCGTGATTCTGCATGACATTGTTTACAAGCTGTTTTATTCTCTTTCCGCGGTTGAAACACAGATGGAGCGATTACACGACATATGATACATTTCAGTAAGTTGTAATGTATCCTCAACATACCTTAAGATATATTAATTTATGTTTATTCTTTAGGAAGAGAAGATCGCATTGACTCGCGCGCCGCACGCTGCCGCTTTAAGTTGAACTGATACGCGTCTATCAGTCATGTCACATTAAAGAGAGTTAAAACGGCATTTATCGTTTGAATTTCGTGATAAAATGGACTGAATACTTAATATGTTCGTGTGGGAACTCAGATTGAAGTGTGTTCCGCGCTTACAACAAGCCGACTGTTAACTGTTAAAGATTACATTCATAACCGTTCGGTACACGCGTGCACCGTACCGAAAGCCCTGTACCCAAACGGTTCAATACGAATACGTGTACCGTTACACCCCTATTAGTTACAGAATAGAACATGATCAATATCAACTTTTAACATTAAATTTAAAGACTGTAATTGCACTATATGTAATGTTAGGCTACAATTTCTATTTGTTTATTGTGAAATAACTCAAACATATGTTTTTTGTCTTCTGATGAGTATTGTTCTGGGCTGCTTTTCCAAAAGCATCAATGGTTTCTTATGATAGTTTTGGGAAACGCAGCTCTGTTTGAATACAGTGTAAGCCCCGAGCAAATGCTCTCTCTGTGATTGATTGGTTCGGTCTTGCAGCATTTGCGTGCGTTCGTTCAGATCATGGTTCAGATGAGCAGGAAAATAGTCCAATGCCACACAACTAGTATTCGGTAAGATAGGTTATTCGTATTGTACGCATTAAATAATCTTTTTAAATAAACAAAATTACTGGTAAAAAAAACACCTTAGCATCGATATTTTGTTTGAGTAGCGATACGCCCATCCCTACTGGAGACTGTATTTAATGAGTTGATGCGACAGAGAAAGGTTTTATTGCTGCTTGCTTGCGGCTGTCGACTAGACAGAGAAAGTGGCAAGAGCAAGGGGATAATGGCTTTGAGTTTAAACTAAATCACAAAATCATGAATCAGAATGAGTGCCTGTTTGCTCAAAGCAAACACAGTTTTGTCATTTTGCTGCCACTTATACTGGTGTGTCTCGCTTTAGCTGAAATAAACTTGTTTGTGTCATGATCTTATATTTCCATGGCAGTGTCAGTAGCACAGGCGTGAGCGCAGAGGTGATTTGAGGAAACACGGAGCTGGATGTGCATCAAAAAGCATGGATCCTGCGAGAGGGCCATTTCCCAGAGGAACGTGCTTCAAGCTATAAAAGCGTCTGCTCGGCTGCATGTTTACCTCCCTAGAAGGCTTGATGCTTACAGATTTTCATTTATCCTTGTGATACCTTTATGGATGTGGGAGAAGAATGAGGCTTGTTGGCTCAATCTATTTTTTGGACTACTTTGAAGTAGTGAGCACAAAAAGAATAAGAAATGCTGCTATTTCAACACTGGAATTTATTATAATGCTTTAACTTTTTTGAAACTTGGTTTAAATGGTCTTTATCTGTAATGTTTTTAATTAATTTAGGCCTAAACTAGTATTGCATTATATTCTACATTAAATATACACCAATCGGGCATAACATTATGACCATGTGAAGTGAATAACACTGATTATCTCCTCATCATGGCACATGTTAGTGGGTGGGATATATTAGGCAGCAAGTGAACATTTTGTCCTCAGAGTTGATGTGTTAGAAGCAGGAAAAATGGGCAAGCGTAAGGATTTGTGCGAGTTTGACAAGGGCCGGATTGTGATGACTAGACGACTGGGTCAGAGCATCTCCAGAACTGCAGCTCTTGTGGGTTGTTCCCGGTCTGCAGTGGTCAGTCTCTATCAAAAGTGCTCCAAGGAAGGAACAGTGGAGAACCAGCCGCAGGGTCATGGGCGGCCAAAGTTCATTGATGCACGTGGGTTTTGAAGGCTGGCCCGTGTGGTCCAATCAAACAGACGAGCTACTGGAGCTCAAATTGCTCAAGAAGTTAATACTGGTTCTGATAGAAAGGGCTCAGAATACACAGAGCATCTCAGTTTGTTGTGTATGGGGCGGCACAGCCGCTGACCAGTCAGGGTGCCCATGCTGACCCCTGTCCACCGCCCAAAGCACCAACAGTGGCACGTGAGCATCAGAGCTGGACCACGGAGCAATGGAAGAAGGTGGCCTGGTCTGATGATCACGTGTTCTTCTACATCACTTGGATGGCCGGGTGTGTGTGCGTGGCTTACCTGGGGAACACATGGCACCAGGTGCACTATGGGAAGAAGGCGTGGCGACGGAGACAATGATGCTTTGGGCAATGTTCTGCTGGGAAACCTTTGGTCCTCCATCCATGTGGATGTGACTTTGACACGTCCCACCTACCTAAGCATTGTTGAGCCCATGTCCAGCCTTTCATAGAAACGGTATTCCCTGTGGCTGTGGCTCTTTCAGCAGATAATGCGCCGCCACAAAGCACAAATGCTTCAGGAATGGTTTGAGGAGCACAACCACCAGTTTGAGGCGTTGACTTGGCCTCCAAATTCCCCAGATCTCAATCCAATCGAGCATCTGTGGGATGTGCTGAACAAACAAGTCCGATCCATGGAGGCTCCACCTCGCAACTTACAGGACTTAAAGGATCTTCTGCTAACATCTTGGTGCCAGATACCACAGCACACCTTCAGGGGTCTAGTGGAGTACATGCCTCGACGGGTCAGGGCTGTTTTGGCAGCAAAAGGGGGGCCAACACAATGTTAGGACATAATGTTATGCCTGATCGGTGTAAATCATGCCCAATGTAAAATCTGTAGATGTATGTCACTGGCTCCCGATCTCTACACCAGTGGCCCACTAGGGGGCCTCAGTAAACTTCTGAAAGATGTAGAAAAAGTATTTTAATTAAGGACAATTGAAATAAAGTAGCAAACCACTCAAATGCAACATCTCAAGTGACATCACATGCATTACTCTGGAGTCAAAAGCAACTTCACAAGCAAAAGCACAATGACTGAGTTTTTTAATCTAAAGAATAGGGCGGCAAAATGACACGGTTGCCATCTACTAATTGTAGGCTATAGGTCTCTGTTCATGGCCAAGCCAAACAACAGCTACCTTGATGTTATCATCAGGTGGTGTTTTTTAGCTTGCTCTTTGTAATTACATGTGGTCTGAAGACAAGTGGAAAAACGACTGAACAAGCTAAAATGCAAGAACATCTCTAGGACATACAGTTTGTCAGTTCTAATTGTTTTCTCTCCAGACGTGACCCAGACTGCACTATTGAGGATCTAAAAGTGTAAACACTCTGTGGCGCTATCAAAACATTTCTCTCATGAACGATTCGTAACGTTGCGTCCGTCACGTGACAGATTAACTACAAGAGCAACAAAAGACTTGGAAGGTGAACTAATCATTTGTTTTTGTTTTTTATAATTCATCTTATGCTGCGTTATGCACAATGGACCTTTCCCTAGTTAAAGAACATGGTTCCCTTCATCTCGGTTGCATAAAATGTTGTCTTTTTCTACATTATCTATCTATTCACTCACACTCGAAATGACCCTTACATTGTAAATAAATAGGAAAAGCAGGATTTTTTATATTTCATTAAAAAAAAATCCACACATAAATGAAGGCCTGGTTCTAGAGCACAAATGCAGTGTAGAACGAACATGATTACTCTCTCTCTCTCTCTCACACACACACACACACACACGCACGCACGCACGCACGCACACACACACACACACACACACACACACACACACACACACACACACACACACACACTGCAATAGAAAGAATTTTTATAGAAATTGCAAATAAAATCAATAATTCCAGCATAAATCTGAACATTTCCACACATAAATGAAGGCCTGATGCTAGAGCACAAATGCAATGTGGAACAAACATGATCACACACACACACACACACACACACACACACACACACACACACACACACACACACACACACACACACACACACACACACACACACACAGGTGTGTGTTCACTCTTCACTTCTGTTCATGCTGATTGCTGATTTTTTTGTTTTATTTACTTTTTTTAAATGAATTTCTTATTCTAAAGTTAATTATATTTATACATTTGTATTATTGAAATAAATAATATGTGATTACAATCAAGTCTTGTCTTCTAGTGGCAACTTATGTTGCAATATTTGCTAATTTATGTGGGATTATTGCAAAAACAGGACACTTTAGAAGTGAAGAAGAAAGAACTGACAAAAGTACTGATTTAATGTATTTTATATTGTCATATATATATATATATATATTAACAAAATACACGTCACAAAAGCTGTTATAAGAGCAGTTGGCCACAATCAGAAAAACGAATGGTTCTCTGTGGCCCTCTGCTGGATGTTTATGGTAATTACACTTTCTTTCTAAAACTATATTTTCTGCAGAATTTTCTCTAACTAGCAGAATTTGGACCACCAAACACAATAAGTGTAAACAGGAAACCAACACAGTATAAGGGTTAATGACAGTTAATGAATAATTTTACAGTAAATCTATCAGTAATTTTACAGTCGATCCTATCACTACACGGCCACAGCCAATGGTGTGAGTTTGGGGGTGGAGCTATCCATTTTCCACAAGCGCATAACGCTAGTTTACAGAAGTTACACACTGTACTAATTAATGAATAAAGGATGATAATTGAAAAGGAGAGTGAAAAAAGGAAATCGTTATCTTTATTTATTTCATTCGTTACTGACATTTAATTAGAAAGCAAGCAGAAGTTGTCTAAGCTAAAAAGAGACTACAGGGAGACGAGTAGGGTGTTAAAGCGTGAAAGTCAATTTGAGCGCTGTCCCTGTCTCCTTCACAGAGTGCTGTGTTAGCGTTATGATCTGTGTTGTGAGGGTCATGAGACTTCTGGAGGGTGATAGAGCCGGCTGTTTTATGCTCTTCCCTCATCTCCACCCCTCCTGATCATGCTCAAACAAGGAATCATCCTGTGATCTCTTTCTGTGTTCACTAATCTGATTGGGTGTGTATTTACATTTGGTGTACAGTGCCCTCCACGAATGTTGGCACCCTTGGCAAAGGTGGCTGTGAAAATAAATCTGCATGGTTTAGGCAATTCTCATTAAAAATCACATTATGAAACAAATGTTTTTCTCTAGTTCACGTTGGCCACAATTATTGCCCCGTCTTTCCCCAGGACAGACGCTCTGAGTCTTCTTCTGTAAAGCCGGATGAGTTTGAGTTTCCTTCACACAGAATCTCTCCAGATCCTTCAGATTCCCAGCTCTCCTCTTCACTTCATCACTCATTCTCTATCGGGTTCAGCTCAGGGACTGGGACGGCCTTCATTTTGTGCTCCGTGACACATTTCTGTGTTGATTTCGGATCATTGTCCTGATGGAAGACCCAACCACGGCCCATTATAAGATCTCCAGCAGGTTTGGATGTTTTATCTGCTGGTGTTTGCTAGAGTCCATGATGCCGTGTGTCTGAACAAGAAGTCAAAAAAAGCGGTGTATTTAACCGTGGCCATGGGCGGCTTCTGATTTCCCGCCCAAAAGCTCTTGTTTGAGTGTCATGTGACCACAGGTCCCGTCTGAGGGTCCAGTCGTGTCTGACCACTGAATATGCTGGAGTTTGTTTCTGGATGAGCGAGGAGGATTTCCCCAAACATCTTGTGCTGATGTCGGAGCTGTTTGAGACAGTTTTTAGTCTTTCTGAGCCCAAGACTCGACTAATCTCTGCCATCTGTGATCTCGGAGAGTCTTTGTCCACTCAAACACTCCTCCTCTCGTGCATTAGGACGATACACACACACGTCCTCTTCCAGATTCAGAACATCTTTAGTGGATTGAACGTCTGGAAATGGGGATTTTCAGTGCTTTAGCTCTTTTCTTATTGTGTGAATCTTTAGCTGCACATCAGAACTATATTCTGTGCTTTTACTCATTGTGATGATGATTGAGGGAATTTGGCCGTTGTGTTTCCTCATATTGATCCTCCTGTGGAACAGGAAGTCATGGCTGGACAAGTTAATAGTCAGCTCCTATAGTCACCCTGGTGTGCTAAATAAATGTAAACATGAATGGGAATATACTTCAGAGATATTTGGCTCATAAGAATTTCTAGGGGTGCCAATAATTGTGGCCAACATGCATTGGAGAAAACCTTTTCATAATGTGATTTTCGCCCACTTTCAACTGTTTTACCTCAATGAAAGGATAAACAGTGCAGATTTATTTTCACAGCCGCCTTTGCTCATATTTTCCAAGGGTGCCAGGAGGGCACTAAAAACATAATGTAGCCCAAATTGCTTTTATGATTGCGATATAAAATGCATCAGCTGTGCCACATTTTGTTTTGTGCACCCAAACATACTTCCATCCATATGTTGACGTTGTTCCATTTGGGATGAGTGTGTATGTGGTCTCCTGAGGCTGTTTGAATGATCGCATTGGTATCGAATGCGACTTGGAGAGCATTTACACTGCATGCCGCATAAATGCCTTCTTCTTAATCTTGGCTCAATTCAGTGGAGAAGGGAAGGACAATCCCTATAAAGTGACTTCCATTGTCAGCCTCACTGATGAATTTCTCACAGGGAGACTGTCTTCAAGTCTTCACAGTAATGAGGTAAACTGAAATCTCATTAACGTCTCTTGTGAGATTCTTCATCATTAGCAGGTAACAGTTCTGGTGTCTCTGCAGATCACATCAGTCAGTTTAAGCAACATGGGGCAACTACACCACACAAAGACAGACTATTTAACATAGTTTTACAGCTCATAACCACTTGTGCATGGCTTGGCCCTTACGAAAAAGAAGCATACTTCAAGCTCATTTTATGAAGTAAGTAATTATTCAAGTATATTTTCAAGTATACTAATATCAATTACTAGAAGTACACTTGTAAGTGTACTATTTCTATACTGCTTGAGACTAAATTGGCCCACTTTTAGTATATAAAAGTGTAACAGTAGTAAACTTTAAGTGCATGACTAGGTTTCTCATTACTGCATCTGTACTACAAGTGAACTTATAAGTATACTAGTTTATTATCTTAATACAAGTAGTACATTTTTTAGTTTATAAAAGTAGTGTTGTAGCACTTGAGACCGGTCTTAAGACCATTTTTTGAAGTTCTTGGTCTTGTGTCGGTCTCAGATTTAGAGGACTCTGGATTTTGTTTCAAGGCCGGTCAAGACCACGGCTGCTGGGATATCAATAAATTGCCGGTGCATTGTATGATTTAATTATTATTAGCATCATTAATGTGATTGGATGTAAAACTGACGGCTTCAGATGCAATCAATAACTTATTGTGCCGGTTCAGAAATGAGGGATTGTGTCAAAAATGAATACAAAAGCTCACAAAATGTAAGATATTGTTGCAAAATGATATTATAACGTGACATAATTAAACAATATCGCAAGAGCAAGAGAGCTGTTTTCACAAATTTGAGCATAACTGCAAATATTATATTGCTTTTATACAAACAAAAGAAATAAAACATTATTCTCAACATTATTTATGCATTTGTAATTTACCAATTCAGATGCATCTTCTGTACCACCACCAGTACAAGATGAATTTTGTTGTCAATGATTTCATTTGATTGGTATAGCAGCTCTATATATAGTGTGTAATTCTAAATATGTTTATTGATTAAAAATAAGTAATTTCTCAGGCAGTAATGTGGATCTTTATGAAGTTAAGGAGTGCTGGTCTGGTCTTTGTCTC
The DNA here is from genome assembly GCA_023566225.1 of Romanogobio albipinnatus. Classification (NCBI taxonomy): domain Eukaryota; kingdom Metazoa; phylum Chordata; class Actinopteri; order Cypriniformes; family Gobionidae; genus Romanogobio; species Romanogobio albipinnatus. The sequence continues at coordinate 3,487,451 of CM042259.1, read as the reverse complement.
GACTCGGTCTTGGACTACAACACTTGAAGTGTACTCTCAGTACTACTAGTTTAGTAGTTTATACTGCAAGTATACTTGTACGTTTTCTTTAAAGCTACACTGTGTAACTTTTTTAGTTTATTCTTAGCTAAAAACACTTAGTTCTTTCAAAAATATATGTCCTCATTAATGTATATTTACTTCTTTCAAGTAATAAAGTATTCTCGTAAGTTTATAATATGCCATTGAAAATACATACGGGTAAGGGGTTCGAATGGGGGTCGCCATGTTGCCCCTCCATCTTGAAAGTACATTAGCCAAAGAGGGACATACCCGTAAATTCAAGCTTCGCCTTTCGCGTTTTAACACTCGATGGCACCGTGTCGAATGTGAAGAGGGGGATTGCTTGAGACTGCTATATGAAAACCGGAAAGCCTTTTTGAAAGTCTGTTGCTGATGAAGGATCACTCTTATTCTCGAGGATATGTAACAGAGTCGCCAAGGAAGCGAAAAAGAGAATTAAGACGGCAACACAACAGGCAAATCAACACTAATGGACGAGGTCGAACTGGAAGCCATGTTAATCTTGGACTAAATCGGCCACCGTAGGAGTTAAAACGAAATCGGAATTGGGAGGAACAGAAACTAATATTTACTGGATGGTAATATACCCTTTCACCGCTAGATGGGGGAAATATCACACAGTGTAGCTTTAAGTGAACATAACATTATACTCAGAGTTTACCATTTATATGTTATTTTTGCACTTTCAGTGTAGCCTACTGCTATGTATGCATTTTTTATACTTAAAAATACCTTTAACTGTACTTGTGTTTAAATGTTTTTATTTGGGATTTCAGCAGACAATCATTTGTAAGTACACTTTTTTTTTTAAAGCGGTGAAAAGGTATATGACCATCCAGTAAATATTAGTTTCTGTTCCTCCCAATTCCGATTTGGTTTTAACTCCTACGGTGGCCGATTTAGTCCAAGATTAACATGGCTTCCAGTTCAATCCAGCAATCCCCCTCTTCACATTCGACACGGTGCCATCGAGTGTTAAAACGCGAAAGGCGAAGCTTGAATTTACGGGTATGTCCCTCTTTGGCTAATGTACTTTCAAGATGGAGGGGCAACATGGCGACCCCCATTCGAACCCCTTAACCGTATGTATTTTCAATGGCATATTATAAACTTACGAGAATACTTTATTACTTGAAAGAAGTAAATATACATTAATGAGCACATATATTTTTGAAAGAACTAAGTGTTTTTAGCTAAGAATAAACTACAAAAGTTACACAGTGTAGCTTTAAATGCAAACAAATAAAATTAACATCCTAACAAATATGCAGTAAAAAAAAAAAAAAAACCCAGAGAAAACCCATCCAACTCCACCCAAAACTACAACCCAAAAGTGCTATCCAGTGGTACAAGTAGGTAATGGAGGCATGATAAACATTAATCACAAGTTTGCAGAAAAGAAATAAAAGGGGACCAAACTAAATAACAAAATCGTGTCTTTTAGGGGTATACCTAATTCTTTCTAAATGTAGCATACCAGAAACTGTCAGCCATATTTTAAGAGTTGGAACAAGTTTTTTGGCAGAGATTAACCCATATGAAACAAAATATTGTTGACATTTGTTACATAATGGAGACACCTCTGGCAATCTTTAACTGTACTTTAACTACTTTTAAAAACATTGTATCATAGCTTAAAGAGTTTAAGTAAATTCCTATGTACACTACAGTGGACTAGCCTACACAAATTTAGATACGCAGAATTAGGATCATATTTGTTTTATATCAATATTCTAATCAATATTTACAAACAATGTAAGTTTCATAAGACTGTATGTAAAACTATGCAAAATAAGTATATTTAATAGGCTACTCAATCAAAAGATTAAACACAATTACAAGCCAAGTATACTTTAAATACTTTTAAAGGAACACTCCACTTTGTTTGAAAATAGGCTCATTTTCCGTCTCCCCTAGAGTTAAACAGTTGAGTTTTACCGTTTTCGAATCCATTCAGCCGATCTCCGGGTCTGGCGGTAACACTTTTAGCATAGCTTAGCATAGATCATTGAATCTGATTAGACCGTTAGCATCTCGCTCAAAAATGACCGATATTTTTCCCATTTAAAACTTGACTCTTCTGTAGTTACATTGTGTCGGAAAATGAAAAGTTGCGATTTTCTAGGCCGATATGGCTGGGAACTATAGGAGCGAGATGCTAACGGTCTAATCAGATTCAATTATCTATGCTAAGCTATGCTAAAAGTGCTTCCGCCAGACCCGGAGATCGGCTGAATGGATTCGAAAACGGTAAAACTCAACTGTTTAACTCTAGGGGAGACGGAAAATGAGTGTTCCTTTAGGTATATCTCGATCAAAATATTGAGTACAAGTATAGACCAAATATACTTAGACGTTCAAATATTATGAAAGAAGTCAAATATACGTAAATGCAAATTTAAGTATATTACATAAAAAGTAGACTGAATGATACTTTTTTATTTTTAGTTTAAAAGAAGTATACTAATAGAACACTTGAATAAACTTATTTTTCGTAAAGGGGAGAGAGGGAATAATTATAATAATTAATTTGTTCTCCCAGGTCACAAAATGCCATCAAAATCATATGCTCCATATTCACAAGGCAACAAGATCTCCGTTCACATCTACAAAATCCAGATGATGTAATTTATGAGGATGGTAAATGTCAGCCTGGCACTAAATTAACTAACTATTGAACTGAACACATGCCTGGCACCTCCTTGCACTTGTAATAGACATCTGGGTTTACTGGGTTCACTGGATATTGAGCTGAAATCAGATCAGTCAGGTGGAAAGCAATATGGCAAATTGATTTAGTGCTCAATTAATCATAAGAGCTAATGGAGTCATAACTCTATCAGGACACAAATATCATAAATTAAAGTTCTTTATATGTAGTAGCTGGTAAATGCATTTCATCGACTGTTTCTTACACAACACCCCATAATAGCCAAAGCTTGTGGGCTATTTATTTAAACAGTATTAATAAATATATGTGTTGTTATTGTTTATTTATTTTGTATTAGTAATTTTATTACATTCTAAAAAATGCTGGGTTATTCTTTTTAACCCAAATGCTGGGTTCAGTCTGCTGGGTCATTTTATTGGGTTATTCTTTAAACATTTTTACCCATGTACTGGGTCACTCTGAAAAATGCTTGGTAATTCTTTTTAACCCAAATGCCGGGTTCAGTCTGCTGGGTCATTTTATTGGGTTATTTTAAACATTATTACCCATGTGCTGGGTCTTCTGAAAAATGCTGGGTTAATTTTTTAACCCAAATGCTGGGTTCAGTCTGCTGGGTCATTTTATGGGGTTATTTTTAAAATTATTACCCATGTGGTCACTGAAAAATGCTGGGTTAATATTTTAACCCAAATGCCGGGTTCAGTCTGCTGGGTCATTTTATTGGGTTATTTTTTAAACATTTTTACCCATGTGCTGGGTCACTCTGAAAAATGCTGGGTTAATTTTTTAACCCAAATGCTGGGTTCAGCCTGCTGGGTCATTTTATTGGGTTATTTTTAACATTATTACCCACGTGGTCACTGAAAAATGCTGGGTTAATATTTTAACCCATATGCTGGGTTCAGCCTGCTGGGTCATTTTATTGGGTTATTTTTAACATTATTACCCACGTGGTCACTGAAAAATGCTGGGTTAATATTTTAACCCAAATGCCGGGTTCAGTCTGCTGGGTCATTTTATAGGGTTATTCTTTAAACATTTTTACCCATGTGCTGGGTCACTCTGAAAAATGCTGGGTTATTTGTTTTAACCCAAATGCTGAGTTCAGCCTGCTGGGTCATTTTATTGGGTTATTTTTTAAACATTTTTACCCATGTGCTGGGTCACTCTGAAAAATGCTGGGTTAATTTTTTAACCCAAATGCTGGGTTCAGTCTGCTGGGTCATTTTATAGGGTTATTCTTTAAACATTTTTACCCATGTGCTGGGTCACTCTGAAAAATGCTGGGTTATTTGTTTTAACCCAAATGCTGAGTTCAGCCTGCTGGGTCATTTTATTGGGTTATTTTTTAAACATTTTTACCCATGTGCTGGGTCACTCTGAAAAATGCTGGGTTAATTTTTTAACCCAAATGCTGGGTTCAGTCTGCTGGGTCATTTTATAGGGTTATTCTTTAAACATTTTTACCCATGTGCTGGGTCACTCTGAAAAATGCTGGGTTATTTGTTTTAACCCAAATGCTGAGTTCAGCCTGCTGGGTCATTTTATTGGGTTATTTTTAACATGTTTACCCATGTGCTGGGTCACTCTGAAAAATGCTTGGTAATTATTTTTAACCCAAATGCCGGGTTCAGTCTGCTGGGTCATTTTATTGGGTTATTTTTTAAACATTTTTACCCATGTGCTGGGTCACTCTGAAAAATGCTTGGTAATTCTTTTTAACCCAAATGCTGGGTTCAGTCTGCTGGGTCATTTTATTGGGTTATTTTGTAACATGTTTACCCATGTGCTGGGTCGCACATGGAAACTTGCAAACATCTTATGGTATTTTTATGCTTTAGTAGAGTCAAAAACTTACATACAGCACCTTTAAAGATGGCAAATTGAATGTAGGCTATATAGGCATATGTGGTTTCAATAATAATACGCAAATACAGATGGAAATTCATTTGTTTATGCTAAACCTAACACATTAATAAAAAAAAGTGAAATATTGCACCTTTTCTCTGTGTTGGTGCAATTAAAACCACCAACGAGAGCAGCTTCACAGTGTGTGAGTACATCCAGAGAACATATGTTCACAAACTTTTCAACGATCTTTTCAGTGGCGTAACTTTGCTTTGAAAAGTGGTGGGGACACCGGGACACCGCACAACTCGTTTTGCTATGTGTTTATTTAAAACACACGTGTTTATTTAATACGGAGACGCATTTCTGCCACATACATATTATTTTTCCACTCAATTATGTAGTAATAACGAGATCTTATGTCATAAAAACGACATCATTTTCTCGTAATAACGAGATTGTATGTTGTTAAAACTACATAATTTTCACCTAATAAGGACATGTGTTGTATAGTGATGTGTGTATAGCCTATGTCTGTAGGCCTATTAGAGAATTTATTTAGCCCATGCCTTTGTCACACTTGTTTGAAAAGCAGAAGCAAGCTCAGCGTAAAATATCTCATCCGCTGCCTGTATCGGTGGCAATGCCCATAGCACGAAATTGTTGTAGCCTAATTTATTGATGTAGCCTATAGTTCTTAACTGAGCAGGTGGCCATGGACCGCTCATGTGGCGTAACTTTAACCTTGTAATGACGGACCCCGGTGCAGCCACAAATATCATAATTATCTATAAGGCCTACTGTAATTAAGACATTCTAGAAATGTATTCAAAAGAAAGACGCTTTCAGCCTTAAGGCCCTTTCACACTGAACGCGATTTTGACGCGCGAATAATTCGCGCGATGGTTTTATTTTTCGATCAGCTGTATGTGCAATGGGTGCTTCCACACCAAACGCGAATGTGCTGCGGCGAAAAAACGACTTTTTTTTTTTTCGCTTCAATGTCGATTTTTTTTTACTTTCGCGGAGACGGAAAGGGCTTCAACCAATCACAAACACGGAAACAAAGTACTGTGGCACTTAAATGTTTACATTGTGACTCAATTGACCCTTCGTATGTCAACATATGTCAACATTTGGACATGACAATCAGTGATTTGACAGCTCACCTTAAGCAGACTGCCAGACGCTGCTCCGGATCGATTGGTTCCCTGAAGTTTGTGGTTTGTCTCGTCAGTTGTGGTGCCACTGACTGGAGGAGCTCCTCAAATTGTCCCACGGACATCCGAAAGTAAGTGCGGAATCGGCCATGATAAAGTTTTAGCTCCTGTACAAGATTGCCATACTCCCCTTCAGACTCTCTGTTCTTTAAGAGTGGGTGCACCCAAAACCTTCTATTTGGTCTTTTAAATAAAATGAAAAGTTCGTCTTCACTGGATGATGAAGTGTCTATGTTTACTGTCGCCGCGAATGTTTTGGAATGTTGGAGCTCTGAAACGTCACAGACATCGCAAACTCGCGTCGCGGCTGATGTGAATGGTTTTGACGCGAACTATTCGCACGCGAAAAATTCGCTTTTCCGCCTCGCTTTTTCGTTTACGCGTTCAGTGTGAAAGGGCCTTAACTCAAAGACCGCGGAAACAGGCCAGTGGGTTCAATGCATTCCCGGCGTTCGTTTTTTGCTTCCGATGTAGCCTATTAAATATACAGGCAATTAGTTTATGAAACCTTGATCGAAATTAAAATACAATTCACTTTTCATCATCAACATATAAAAATTAAAACAATAATATAATAGGCTAATATTTAAACATAACTATGAATCTAAATAGGCTACGTTTTGTATCTAGCCTACTCCACTCCAAACGCTTAAAAAATTTATTTTGTTTATTAAACAAAAAGTTTTTAATTTCAAATTTAATTTCTAAATTCAGTTCATATTTCCAGCAAACGAAATTCCGAGCCAAAATAACAAAGTGGGTAAAAAAAACTGCAACAATGAAAAATATTAAATAATTCGCGGGTGCTTTCGTCGGCATGGAGTGGGGTCAGACATGATTTCTATTGAGTGTTGTTTTGCAGAAATCATTTCTTTAAAGTGAATTTCGTTTTCTATAAATTGTATTTTAATTTTGATCAAGGTTTCATAAATGAATGGCCTGTATATTTAATACATAAGAAGCAAAATAAGAACGGGATTGACGTGCGTAACGAACCCACTGGCCTGTTTCCGCGACCTTTGAGTAAGGCTGAAAGCATCTTTCTTTTTAATACATTTCTAGAATATATGTAGCTATTGCAGTGTAGCATACAATATATTACTGTAGGCCTATTATAGAGTTATGATATTTGTGCACCGGTTATGCCACTGATGCTAACATGAGCGGTCCATGGCACCTGTTACCCGTAACGAAGTGGTAAAACTTTGAGTTACCATCATGCAATTTCAAACATTTTGCTCGTCTCTGTATATGGCAGCTGGCAGCAATGCGTCACAATAACCTGGCATAAAAGTCGATTATTCTTTACAGATGGCGCGGTATGTTTGGAAAGAAGACGAGTTCTTTATTAAACTCATAAAAAAAACAATAGAATATAAAATGCCACAATTTATCAAGACCTTGAAGCAGATAAGAGAGAGAAACACCTCGTATGTGCCGCTCAAGTATAAGGGGCTTTCCTTGCCATAGGTGCTTGAATAACACACGCGTCTCCTTCCAGTAAAAATAATGGCGTGCGGTGGCTGGGATATACATAAACCTAAAAACATACGTGGCATAATTTTTGGAATGACTTATCACGTGAGGAAAAAAAAATGTTTTAGTCGCATAACATCAGTTAATGGAAACACTGTCATTTCGCAATATTTTTTTTATCGACTATTAGGAAATATGGCAAAAGTTTTGTGCAAATCTGTAATGGAAAAAAAGCTTCTGACCAGCGGAAAAATGTGTTAAATTAATGTATTATGGTTTGTAGATCGTGCTTTTGCTTTAATACACACCTTCCGCAATCTATTTTTCAATTACTTTTAAAAAGTGGTGGGGACAATATCGAGCCTGGCAAAAAGTGGTGGGGACATGTCCCACCCGTCCCACCCGTAAATTACGCCTATGGATCTTTTACAGAAATGTGTGTTTTTGTTTCTGTAGGTCCATTGAGAAGCTAAATGGTCCGTCTATCCAAGATTCAAACATGAGTTGAACAGACGAGATCAGAGGATTGTCTAGACGGCTCTCTCTAATGTTCGACTGAGAGATTTCCGTCCAAATGCAAGTTCTGCTTCAACTGTAGTCTTTAAGAAATACATCCCACTAGAAGTCAAAATACCCTGTAATCACTTTCAGCCCGCATATCTTTAAACACTAGGCTATATCACGGCATATCAAATAATAAGCGAGTCTTTCAGTCTGGATATTTCATGCGCACGAGGCGCTTTCCATGAATTCTGCATGACTGCTTACGGCTGCATCGCTTTACACAAGGGAAAGAAGTCGAGCATTTGCATTTCTCATCAGGGTCAGAACCGCTTTAACATGCAGCAAATCTCTGATGTTGCTTTTGGTTCATAATAAAATGCATGAAACGGCAGTGAAGATATTGAATACTAAAACATCATTACAGCCACATTAGCCAATGCCACCAGAGAGACAATGCTGACGAGAAATAACACTGCAGGATGGAAATTATAATAATGGATCAAGAAGAGATGCTGACGGTGTATCCTCTCCTCTGTCGGATCCTGAAGGTCGTGGCTGCCCTCAGACCTGTTTTGATACGCAATGTCAGTTTTTATGTGCATTGTGACAGCATACATGTGTCTAGCTTTTAAAACCCAGCAGTTTGCATAGCCTTAAAGGTCCCGTTCTTCGTGTTTTTTTGAAGCTTTGATTGTGTTTACAGTGTGCAATATAACATGTGTTCATGTTTCGCGTGTAAAAAAACACAGTATTTTTCACACAGTTTACTCATCTGTACACCGCTGTTTACACTGTCCTAAAAACGGCTGATGAGTTCCTTGTTCTATGAAGTCCCTCCTTCAGAAATACGTAACGAGTTCTGATTGTGCCAGCGGTTCCTGTGTTGTGTTATTCGACAGCAGCTTAGCGCACGTGGAAAGGTCACGCCTCTTAACGGGAGATGTATGCGCTCAATGATCTCTACAGCGTCCCTGGGAAAGCCAAACAAAGGTGATTTGACTCCGGGATGAAAATAACAGCGTCTCGACGACATGGCGACAAACACACTCAAACGCAACACTTCCTTTTCTCCACGCGACACTTCCTCTTCTCCACGTGGGACAGCAACAAGACCACGCCCCCTTTTTCGCGTATTCTTGTGGGCGGAGGTTAGTCTGTTCTACTGACTGACGTCATTAATGAAGGAAGTACCAGGATGTAGTCCAAGCCGGCCGTTCGCTGTAGGCTTTGAAAGGGAACTTCTGTTAAATAAAATATCTCGCTTGGCATTGAACTTTGAGCTTTATAATTTTACAGGTGTTATTTATGCTCTAACAGCAACATTACACACTAACTAAAGTTTGAACAATGGGATCACGAAGAACGGGACCTTTAATGTTTCTCAGATTTAATTTTGTCAGGCTTTTCAAAAGGTTACTTTATAAATACTTTAATAATGACAATTCATGGCACAGTCCAGGGGTGTCCAAACTCGGCCCTGGAGCGGGCCACTGTCCTGCAGAGTTTAACACATGCCTAACGTTTCTAATATGCCAAGTAAGACCTTGAATCAGGCGTGTTTCACTTCAGGCGTGAAGCTAAACTTCAGGAGCAGGATTGGACACCCCTGACATAGACTAAACCAGGGTTAAAGTGTTAAATAGTTGGCCGCAATCTAAAACCCTTATCTGACTATCATGTATAAATAATCCTTATTACCTGACCAGTGAAGTTCCTGACAAGTAGCTAGCTAGTAGCTAAAATACCGGCACTTGACCTTGAGACAGCCCTAATAAATAAAAAAAATCTGACCGCGTACCGTGTGCGTTAGCCAATCAGAAATGTAAAAGGCGGCTCTGAGCCAATGGTGTGAGTCTGTTTCTTTTTTTTGTAACCCTTTAACTGTCACCCCCCTTTTTGAGAATACACATGAAAATGCACTATCCAAACTTAAAGGGCTGTAATTCAAGAATGCTTCAGAATATAGACCAAAGTTTGGTCTCGTTTTAAAGACGACACTCTGCAGATTATTGCTGAAGTGAAAGCAATTCAAAATATGAAAGTACGAAAGAGTTATGGAAGTTTAAATTTACTGTAAATGAAAAATACTGTACTAAATATTTTTTATTTCATATAAAATATATATTTTACAAAAAAGAATTTACTCTAAAATTACTATAAAATCCAAGCCATATGTCTAACCAATTTGTGTTCCAAATTTGAAGTTGATATCACAAAAATTGAAGTCCCCATGAGATTTTGTTTAGGCGCTGTACCCAAAATAGCCACCGGGTGTCATTCAATTCCATGTTTTGTTTTTTTGATGCATTTTCTTAAAATTTCTGTCCAAATATCACTTCCATCACAAATCAGTCACCAAATATGGACCCTTGAGACTCAGACCTTTCCAACAATATGTGTTTTGTCAAGATTGGAAAAGATTTTGAATATAAAGTAGTTAAAATAATTGTTGTAATATGAAACATGACACCGCCCACTAGGGGAGGAGCCCGCTAGAATAATTTAGAGTAACGTTTCCATGGTAACCCAATGTCCGATTTCAAAACGGTTTTCACAGGATGAAATTTGAGTTTGTAAGCTTTCAAATGATACCTAATTTATGATAATTACTTAAAGATATGATACGAAAAAAAGGCGATCAAAAAAAGAGCACCAGGCGTCCCATCTGTGGGACGGTGACAATTAAGAGGCTAAGCGACAGAGCTGTCCGTTAGATCAGGGGTTTTCAAACTGGGGTCCGGGGACCACCAGAGGTTCCAAGGGGTTCCCAGAACATTTCAGAGGATAAAAAGATAAAGCAAAAATTGATAAAGTCTACTAAACATTCTAACTGTTTAATTTCTAAATGTTTCTCTCCTTTCTTGCTGTATATGTAGCCTACTTTCCAGAACCCAAAATGTTTGCTTTGTATCTTTCTAGTGAGTTTTCCTCACTGTAGTCCCCTTTATCTCGCTCACTGGGGTTGTAAGGCGGTATTCTTAATGCAGTACGTAAGCTGCTTATATACATTTATGTGAAAGTTGCTTATACAAATAACTTTTAATTGAAAATGTTCTTCCTCAGCTTTATACATCCAACAAGAAGTAAGTTTGGAAGTTTGGAAATATGTTGTAGGCTATTTACAATGTCACACTTACTATTTATCTAACAGTTTAAATGTTTTTTCATACATAAAAATATATAGATGGATTTTAGGAAGGGGGTCCCTCATAAAAGGTTCATCATATTTGGGGGTCCTTGGCATCATAAAGTTTGAAAACCCCTACGTTAGATGACCCAAGTACTTTTAAGGTCGTAATACAGACAAATTGATAGTCGGGACGCAGCATTAGGACGGTTAACCGGTTGAAAAAGCACTCTGACCGATTCAGTCCGATTTGTGAGCGAATGAATTGGTCCAGATTTGTGCACTGCTTCAAGCGATTCAAAATGTCCGACTTTGTTCGACATCGCTATTTGACGCGGAATGTGGCGCAGCAGACATAATTTACTAGCCTGGATGCCAGACGATCTTAGCCCTGCCCACACATTTTTTTGCACGGGCAGTTCGGTCTGGACTTGATCCGTAGAGAAGTAATTATGCCCGAACAGAAACTGTTCAGACCAATGAAATTGTCAGGGCGGGCTTTAGACGATGATGGGCAGATGATAAACAGTAACGTAATCATCCACGTCATCAAAGGCGCTTGGGTTGAATTTGTTCTAATCCTAAACGGAGAACTTGTTCGTATATGCATTCACCTGCACTATTTCTCTCAGAAATGATGATGGTGTTGGTAAGTTCTCCGTGTATCCTTAAATTCTTTTTTTAAAACACCGGCAAAGATCGTTAACACTCATCTTCTTCTTCTAACGTGACTTATTCCAGCGTGCGTGCAGACAGGGTTGCCAAGTTTTTACAGCAAAACTCGCCCAATTGCTACTCAAAACTAGCTAAAAACTCTCAATAGCTTTCCAGGTGGGGGGGTTCTCTGGGAAAAATGGCATTTTGGGGGTAAAATATGTGTTATTTTGGCACGGCTGCTAAATTTCGCATTCCTGGGTCTGTATATCACATAATTGGGGTCGCTTCAACCCACGGACTTGGCAACACAGTGCAGTTGAGTTCTGTTGACATTTGACAACTAACGTTATGCATCGCTCCGTTGCTCTGATTGGCTGTTGGTCTATCCAATTGAGGTCTTTCCTGGTTCGGTTGAAACACGCCCCATAATCACAGCCCAACGGAGCAGATCAGACTCATATTCTGACTAGAATTGAGTATGACGACGTCAGGCTAATAATTTACAGCATAATTATCTAAATTATACAATTTATGTAAACTGTAGCCTAATTTGTATCGTTGCTTTTAATTGACTTTTGAAGCGACATTAATTGAATCATTTATTGTTAGTGTTTATCCTTAATTTGGCCTAGGGGAGAGCGGGGCACAACCTAACGCTTTTTGACTTTCTCAGTTTGTGTAAATCCACTTGGGGTTTAGAGTATTTATTGATTCCCACATTAATTGCACACATGTCTAGTACAATTATGTGGTTTTGTTTCATTAATACAGTGTGTACTTTTTTCTTGATTTACCCCGAAAGAATGGAAGAGAAATGTGACAACATGCCCCGTAGGTGGGGGACATTGTAACATGTGATGGGGCACAATGTAACATGAGCAAATAACAGCTTAAAATGTTACCTGATATAATCAAAAAAATATACTAGACAAACTAAAATATTTTGTCAACAAAATACAATCATTAACTTTTTAAAATAAAATAATGCCATTTTTTAATCATTAAAAATATAAGCATTTTTGAGTTTGACTACAAACACATCACTAAATACAGCTATACAGCAGAGTTCAAAACATTTCTGAACATTAACTCTCAGTCATTATTCACACTTTTCTCATGGTTTCTCAAAAGAATTCATAAAAGTATGAATATAATGGCATATTTCTAATAGGGGCTCATTGTAACGCATCTGCGCAACTGGGATTTAAACCACGGCTCGTGTCTTCTGCTGTTAGATCAGCATTAATCAGAAAAATGCGGCTTTTTTTGTGATTGTTGAGGGCAAAAATCCTTGATTATGCGGCATGTTTTCTTAAAAAATGCGATGAAAAATGCGGGAAAATGCGGGATATTTATGCAATTTTATGCGATGAAATTGCGGGAACTTGCAAAAACTGCGGTTTGATGAAAAAGAGAAAAAAAGCACTACATCACAGAAAGTGCTGGGAATATTTAAGTTCTCATCTTGTTTTATTGAAGACCTTAATAAACACACGGCTCAAATTTACAAAACATTGAGTCAAACAAGTTCTGTAGCTTTACAAAAGGAATATGCTACAACTTCTGAAAAATAAATAAATAACTTCCTGTTTTATAGAGGTGGCTTTACAAAACAGACATTTGAGTGCTTCCAATGCACAAAGTGCAATCTCTTAAAGCAGGGGTCTCCACACTCGGTCCTGGAGGGCCGCTGTCCTGCAGAGTTTAGTTCCAACCCCAATCAAACACACCTGAACCAGCTAATCAGTGTCTAACAATGCCCTAGGACCGAGTTTGGAGACCCCTGTCTTAAAGGGATAGTTCATCCAAAAATTTAAATTCTGTCATTAATGACGTCCCCTCATGTCGTTGGACACCCGTCAGACCTCCGTTCGTCTCTAAATAACGACTTATATAGTGATGACCGATTTCAAAACACAGCATCATGATGCTATGAATCAGTGAGTCGATTCATGATTCGGATCATGTGTCAAACTGCTGAAATACGTGACTTTGGCGATCCGAACCGCTGAATCGACTCACTGATTCATAACGCTCCAAACCGCTGAATCGACTCACTGATTCATAACGCTTCGAACCGCTGAATCGACTCATTGATTCATAACGCTCCAAACCGCTGAATCGACTCACTGATTCATAACGCTTCAAACCGCTGAATCGACTCACTGATTCATAACGCTCCAAACCGCTGAATCGACTCACTGATTCATAACGCTTCAAACCACTGAATCGACTCACTGATTCATAACGCTCCAAACCGCTGAATCGACTCACTGATTCATAACGCTCCAAACCGCTGAATCGACTCACTGATTCATAACGCTCCAAACCGCTGAATCGACTCACTGATTCATAACGCTCCAAACCGCTGAATCGACTCACTGATTCATAACGCTCCAAACCACTGAATCGACTCACTGATTCATAACGCTCCAAACCGCTGAATCGACTCACTGATTCATAACGCTCCAAACCGCTGAATCGACTCACTGATTCATAACGCTCCAAACCGCTGAATCGACTCACTGATTCATAACGCTTCAAAGCTTCATGATGCTGTGTTTTGAAATCGGTCAACACACCGGGAAACTGCTTTGCTCTTTTGCTGTTATTTTTGTTGGCCAATGGGAGTTTGCGCTTCATCATGGTTTCACTGATATCTATGGTTTCTCCACGGGGTTTGCAGCTTTTCGATGACGTTCGCGTCGGGTAATTACGTCACTTCAAATCGTTCCCATGGCAACAGGGGGAAATGGCGGCTCTTGTGTGAAGTAAACAAACATTTTTCAACTTTCTGCTAATATATATTTGACTTTTTTGCAACGAAAATGCGGGGATTATGAAATCATGCTAGCCCCGCATATTTTGCACGTGGAAATAGGCAATTTATGCGGCGAAAGTGCGGCGTATTTATGCGGACTTTGGCTGATTATGTTAAATCACGCGATCGCATAATCACGTTTTTCTGGAGGGACTGATTAAAGAACCATCTCAACTGTTAAATAACAGATATAAGATTAAAATAATATCGGATTTGTCTTATTTTAAATAAACACAAAAAACAGAGATGAAAACTAAACTTAAGTAAGACATGTACTTTTGCTATGGTTAAATACATGTTCAGTAATATCTTCCAGAGATTTTGTAATTTTTGCGCTATTTTTTCCTCTAAATAATGTTGATATGGCAACTAGTAAATACACTAAGTTTCGTCATTCTGGCATGTGTGGAAAGGGTTAAAACATGCGCGTTAGGTTGTGCCCCGCGCTCCCCTATATTGTGAAATTAGTGTCTCTGTAAATCGCGTATCGTAAAACAACATTTGTAGCCTAATATGTTTTTCTGCTGGAGAACTAAAATGACAATAAATTACTGCTGTGACTTTGACGAGGGACTTTGAGAGAGCGCGCGGCGGACAGGCGGAGTCTTGCGTCGTCTTGGGAGCCCCAGCGTGTGGTCAGACCAGCCCCTGGGCGGAGGATCTGGAGATTGATGCCTATGCTCGCGCTTTCCCACTCCGTTTTAACACACTCCAGTCCCGGGCAGAGACGTGCATGTGCTCGGGCAGTAAGTGGACTGTAGTCGGCAGAGTTAAAGACTTCTGCGACGCTGGAGCCAGGACCGGAGAGAAGCAAACACACAGCATTTGTCGTCTTTTATTCTCTTTAGTTTTTTGAAAACAAGTGGACTCGGAAACAGTGAACGACACAGACATGTAAGACATCTATCGCATGCTTAAATCAGTTTCTGACTCACTTTTGGACTCTGGTTCTACATGACAGCTGGACATAATGTTTCCTTTATGTTTACATTAGATATGGTTTGGGATAGATGACTCAATGTGTCCATTAACTTTTCTTTTATCTAGGATTGTATGTGTATGCACGAGGAACGTGTATGTGCTTTACCATTTGAAATGCCTTCTTACTTAGGTTTTTAATTTTAAATTGCCCTGTGGTATGAGATTATATTTTAAAATGACAAATATCCCATGTAGTCTCTTCATTATATACTATAATGCTAATAAAATGAGCAAAATGCTGTGTAGTGTAGCCTACATCATGTTACACTATATGAACAACTAATGTATAGCTATATAAATATTATTAGATGTGAAAATGTAAATTGTAAACACCTCTTCATTCTATTTAAATTAGTGCTGTCAAATCAATTAATCGCATTCAAAATAAAAGTTTGTGTTTACATAATATTTGTGTGTGTACTGTGTATAATTATTATGTATATATAAATACACACACATTTGTGTATATATTTAAGAAATATCTGCATGTATATATTGTATATATATTTGTATAATTTATATTATATATAATAAATATTTTATATATAAATATAACATTATTTTTCTTAAATATATACATGCATGTGTGTGTGTGTGTGTATACATATATGTATATATATATGTATATATATGTATGTATATATATGTATATATATATGTATATGTATATAAATATATATGTATGTATATATAATATATGTATGTATATATATATGTGTATATATATATATATATATATATATATATATATATATATATATATATACACACACACACACTTATATATTATGTAAACACGAACGATTAATCGTTTTGACAGCACTAAAATAAACCATTTGTCATTTACAGAGTCTTGAAAGTATTTTATTGCCTGTATATTGATATTGTATTTTTGTCTTATTTTGACAAAAGTATCAAAAATATATCATTTCTAGGGTTTCTTAGAAGCGGAAGTCTTTGTATTTGGGTAAACATCTATAATGGTGAACGGGGATGACATAAAATATATTTTGCTAACACTTTACTTAAAGTCTTTATGTACTGTATAAAGCATTATAAAGCTATTCATAATGTATGATATAATGCATTATACCTTGTCATAAGTAATTATAACCAAAGTTAAAGTGCATTATAATATTCACAGATTCCTTGTTTTTTTTTAATGCATTATACTTTCTAAAAGTGTATAAAAACTGTAGTTACAATTATTAATGAGATCATACAATGCATTATAAGGTGCATCAAAAGGCATAGTTAATGCATTAAAAATACTTTCCATTTTAGCATTTCCATGATTTTCTCTCAGCCAATTTTTTTTTTTTACAGTATTTATGTTTTTTGTAATTTACGGCCAAGGTAATATAACACAGTGTAGCATTATAAATGTGTCTGCCATGTTTAATGCACATAAGAAAGTGAACACATTTCAGTAACTGTTATGCATTTTGAAGAGTTTAGTTGTCACCTCAGATTTATGACGTTTTACTGACATTCCCACACTTTTTACTATTTCCTCAGGTGTAACCGAGCAGGAAGACGTCGGGAGGATCTGGCCCAGTGGGCTTAGGAGCTCTGCATGTGCACAACCTAAAATCAGTGTCTTTTGCATCTATATGAAAGCGTTTGGTTTGAGCTGAGCGAGATGGCTTCCAGTCTTACATGTGCAGGCGTGGTATGGGCCCTGTTGTCCTTCCTTTGTGCAGCCGCATCTTGCGTAGGCTTCTTCATGCCCTACTGGCTGCTCGGGTCGCAGATGGGTAAGCCAGTGTCCTTCGGAACATTCCGGCGCTGTTCCTACCCCGTAAGGGATGAGGCCCGTGGCGGGACGGTTATGTTGGAGCAATGTGGGCGCTATGCCTCCTTCCAGGGCATCCCGAGTCTGGAGTGGAGGATCTGCACGGTGGTGACGGGGACAGGCTGCGGACTTCTGCTCCTGGTGGCTCTCACAGCAATGATGGGATGCTGTGTTACGGATCTAATCTCTCGCACCATCGGACGAGTGGCAGGAGGGATACAGTTCGTGGGAGGTGAGTGCAATTACAAGGACCTTGACTGAAGATTCAATGGATGGGGTAAATGAATAAATGGTGGATGAATGGATGTATAGTTGGCTGAATGTGTGGAGAGATGAACAGTTTGATGGACACCTTGATGAATAATTGAATGGACAACTTTCATAGGTTTAAGTGGTTTTAAGAGATTGACACACTGGCCATGATTATAATGATAGTTTGAGTTTATCATCATTGATGATGTGAAGAGTGAAGAGATGAAAACATGTACAACAATGAGTCATTTTAAGAGAATATTTAAAATTAAAATATTGAAGGGATATGAAAAGGAATTGAGATGTTAGTATCGTATACTGACCGAATGTTTTTGGGATTTATAAAAAGTCTAGTTTGGTTGGGTCTTATTGGGTGTAATATAGATAAATGGAAAAGAAGATGATGGAAATGTGTATACGTATTGTAGTTATGATTGTATGCATCTGTGTAATATTATGTGAATATAAGCACTGGAAGTAGATATATAGTGTATGTTTATTTAAATATGTAAAGCAACAATTCTATTTGTGTTTAATTAAGGGAAAAATAGAGATAAGGGGGGGGGGTAGGACTAGAAAAGTTTTTTGAACTTCTTCTTACTCCTTTTTGAACATGGGAAATTGTTTTGTTTTTTCCTTTTGAAGTACTTAATTATTTATAATAATTTTGGAAGTGTGTATAGAGAAATGTATGTTCTTTTTTAGTTGGTATTTTTAATTATATTGTAAGTATGTAGGTATGTATGATTTAGGTACATATATATATATAAAAAACAAAGTAATCGCAGTTTTTCTGTGATCAATCAGAGTTTTTTATATTTTAATAATTTCACAGTTACTCTCCAAATGAATGTAGAAACAACTTATTTTTATGAATGAAGGCCAGAATCACTGATACTGAAGTCTCTATGAAACATTAATGATAGACATTCAACATTACATTCTTCAACAATCTTCACATCAATCATTTATTATAATAAATGTCGTATTTACTGTGGCCTTCATATATAATCAATATACAGAACTTGAATAAAGTTATCAAACACTTTACAGTCTTAACTGCATAAATAATACATTAAATATAGATTATTCCTTATTAAAACTACAGTTTTCTCTGTTGTCTTTGTTCTTTGATGAACATTAATGACAGAATCACAGTGACTGGTTTATTAGGCTGCTGTCACTTTAAGATCTGCCGCTGCCGAACATGACGCGGATCTGACGCTGTCACACACACATCTCATTTCCTCACAACTGAGCTTCGTGTGTGTGTGTGTGTCATAGTCAGGATATTCACAGTCAGTGCGTTCTCTTCTGTCTTTCTGAGCGTCGTGTGTGTGTGTGTGTGTGTGTGTGTGTCATAGTCAGAACATTCACAGTCAGTGCGTTCTCTTTTGTCTTTCTGAGCGTCGTGTTTGTGTGTGTGTGTCATAGTCAGGACATTCACAGTCAGCGCGTTCTCTTCTGTCTTTCTGAGCGTCGTGTGTGTGTGTGTGTGTGTGTGTCATAGTCAGGACATTCACAGTCAGTGCGTTCTCTTCTGTCTTTCTGAGCGTTGTGTGTGTGTGTGTGTCATAGTCAGGACATTCACAGTCAGTGTGTTCTCTTCTGTCTTTCTGAGTGTCGTTTGTGTGTGTGTGTCATAGTCAGGACATTCACAGTCAGTGCGTTCTCTTCTGTCTTTCTGAGCGTTGTGTGTGTGTGTGTGTGTGTCATAGTCAGGACATTCACAGTCAGTGCGTTCTCTTCTGTCTTTCTGAGCGTTGTGTGTGTGTGTGTCATAGTCAGGACATTCACAGTCAGCGCGTTCTCTTCTGTCTTTCTAAGCGTCGTGTGTGTGTCATAGTCAGGACATTCACAGTCAGCGCATTCTCTTCTGTCTTTCTGAGCGTCGTGTGTGTGTGTGTCATATTAGGACATTCACAGTCAGCGCGTTCTCTTCTGTCTTTCTGAGTGTTGTGTGTGTGTGTGTGTCATAGTCAGGACATTCACCGACAGCATGCGTTAATGTGCTAATTTTGAAAGCACTAAATATATAATATTATATAATATAATATAATAAAACAATATCATGTATAATGTTGTGTTGGTTTGATGCATAGATGGGTTGTCAGAATATCGGATGAGTGTTTTGGTCAATGGATAGTCAGATGAAACACTGCAACTTTGCAAACACACACTTCTGTTTGCCGTCTTCCTAGACGCAAGTACTTTACAACTCCTCAGCAGGAACACAGGACGACGACTGCATCCTCTTAGTGTGCTTGTTTTTGACATTCGGTCGCTATGTTTCGCGTCATCCTGTGAAGAGAGGAGCCTGTGACCTCTTGCTGATTTGGGCAAAGACACCAAACTTACATCCTGGTGAAAATCAGTTTTGAGTTTGTTTGGAAATCGAACAAATGGGGAAAAGCAAACAAGAGTTTCCTTTCATGTCTTTAGTACTGTTCAGACGGGTCGATTGAGTTACAGTTAACACAGAATGTCTTATGATTTCATGAGGGGATTTGGTAAAGTTATGAACATTATGTATATAGTTCATCCAAAAGGGAAACTTCTATCATCATTTACTTACCTTCATGTCTTTCCAAAACCTGTATGACGAGCACAAAAGAAGATATTTTCAATTATGTATTTCTTTTGTCCAAACAATCATGTCCATAGACTTTCATTTTATGAAAGAAACATTCTTCAAAAGTCATACAGGTGTGAGACAACATAAGGGTGAGTAACAATGACAGAATTTACATTTATTTGTTGAACTGTCCCTTTAAGGGAAGGAAGTCATACCTGATGCTTCTACTACTGTGGCCTTTCTAATCAGTTTGTGGTTGGACCTGTTTTTATATCGCATGCAATCCCAGCAGTACTTGAACCTCCAACTGTTATTTTATCCTGAAGTCAGCCCGAAAGGTCTAAATTCATCATGAAGTTGCACCAGGCAGTGAAACGAGAAATTGAAGCTTTAGTTACGGCATTCACCAAAGGTCAAAGTAAATGAGGAGAAGCGTTGTGAAAAATAATATACCATAATCACACACATTCACATTTCTCTCCGGACGGTATTCAAGTTCTCACAGGAGTTAACCAGAGAAACTTAAACCGCTCAGTAATATATACAGAGGTTTTATGAGGAAAAAAAAAACAGATTTGTTCAAACGTCTGTGAAGCACAAATTTACCTGACTTCCTTGGGGAAACTAGGCCAGGCCAAATAAGCTTTTAATGGTCAAGAAAGTGGATGTGCCCTGCTCACACACACCGACAGAACAAATTGGTCCTTTTTACGAGATCTTAATATTTGTGAGGCAGTAACTGAGCTGCGTATGAAGCGATTGGCCCTGTAATGAGCCAATCGAGCCAAATGAGCCATATGAGGGATGGAGGCTTATGACTTACATCACCCTCTCTTCTTTTGATTTGCCTCAGAGCAGTGACTTTGCTCCATTTCAGTGCGATGGGAAATAATGAAGGTTGATAATACGTGACCTCTCTATGAGGGACCGTAGGCGACTGTTCTCTCTCTCATATCCTCTTCTCCTTTGTGCCCGCTTTACTTTTCCACACACACTTTGATACGTACACCTGCTTGCTTTATGATGTTTTATTCATGGGCAACTAAATATTTCCTGTTTGCAGTTTTTCCTTGTCCTAGAAAGCTGTGGCTTGGCTTTGTTTTTATTATCACTTGATACTGTAAAGGCGATAGAGACTTGCTAACTCTGGGACGGATGCCAGGTGCCATATTGGTGTATCACATCTTCAGTTTGCCCTTTTTTTGGGTGGGAATGCTATTCTTTAATATTCGTTCTGAATGAATGTTCACTCTAAAACCTCTTGGGTTCTTTTTTCTACCCAAATCCTGGGTTGAGCTCATTTTTTGGGTGTTATTTTTTCAACAATATGTGTTCTGTTACCCAGATCCTGAATCAGATGTAACAACCCAGTGTTTGGGTAGTTTTTGTGTTACCCAGATCCTGAATCAGATGTAACAACCCAGTGTTTGGGTAGTTTTTGTGTTACCCAGATCCTGGGTCAGGCGTAACAACCCAGTGTTTGGGTAGTTTTTGTGTTACCCAGATCCTGGGTCAGACGTAACAACCCAGTGTTTGGGTAGTTTTTGTGTTACCCAGATCCTGGGTCAGGCGTAACAACCCAGTGTTTGGGTAGTTTTTGTGTTACTCAGATCCTGGGTCAGACGTAACAACCCAGTGTTTGGGTAGTTTTTGTGTTTCTCAGATCCTGGGTCAGACGTAACAACCCAGTGTTTGGGTAGTTTTTGTGTTACCCAGATCCTGGGTCAGACGTAACAACCCAGTGTTTGGGTAGTTTTTGTGTTACCCAGATCCTGGGTCAGGCGTAACAACCCAGTGTTTGGGTAGTTTTTGTGTTACCCAGATCCTGGGTCAGACGTAACAACCCAGTGTTTGGGTAGTTTTTGTGTTACCCAGATCCTGGGTCAGACGTAACAACCCAGTGTTTGGGTAGTTTTTGTGTTACTCAGATCCTGGGTCAGACGTAACAACCCAGTGTTTGGGTAGTTTTTGTGTTACCCAGATCCTGGGTCAGACGTAACAACCCAGTGTTTGGGTAGTTTTTGTGTTACCCAGATCCTGGGTCAGACGTAACAACCCAGTGTTTGGGTAGTTTTTGTGTTACCCAGATCCTGGGTCAGGCGTAACAACCCAGTGTTTGGGTAGTTTTTGTGTTACCCAGATCCTGGGTCAGACGTAACAACCCAGTGTTTGGGTAGTTTTTGTGTTACTCAGATCCTGGGTCAGACGTAACAACCCAGTGTTTGGGTAGTTTTTGTGTTACCCAGATCCTGGGTCAGACGTAACAACCCAGTGTTTGGGTAGTTTTTGTGTTACCCAGATCCTGGGTCAGGCGTAACAACCCAGTGTTTGGGTAGTTTTTGTGTTACCCAGATCCTGGGTCAGAAGTAACAACCCAGTGTTTGGGTAGTTTTTGTGTTACCCAGATCCTGGGTCAGGCGTAACAACCCAGTGTTTGGGTAGTTTTTGTGTTACCCAGATCCTGGGTCAGGCGTAACAACCCAGCATCGTTATGGTGGAAACGGGACAACAGAGACCGGTCGATTACACTTGAATTACTTCTCTTCTGTCTTTCTGAGTGTCGTGTGTGTGTGTGTGTGTGTGTGTGTGTGTGTCATAGTCAGGACATTCACAGTCAGCGCGTTCTCTTCTGTCTTTCTGAGTGTCGTGTGTGTGTGTGTCATAGTCAGGACATTCACAGTCAGTGTGTTCTCTTCTGTCTTTCTGAGTGTCGTGTGTGTGTGTGTCATAGTCAGGACATTCACAGTCAGCGCGTTCTCTTCTGTCTTTCTGAGTGTCGTGTGTGTGTGTGTGTGTGTGTGTCATAGTCAGGACATTCACAGTCAGCGCGTTCTCTTCTGTCTTTCTGAGTGTCGTGTGTGTGTGTGTCATAGTCAGGACATTCACAGTCAGCGCGTTCTCTTCTGTCTTTCTGAGTGTTGTGTGTGTGTGTGTGTGTGTGTGTCATAGTCAGGACATTCACAGTCAGCGCGTTCTCTTCTGTCTTTCTGAGCGTTGTGTGTGTGTGTGTGTGTGTGTGTGTGTGTCATAGTCAGGACATTCACAGTCAGCGCATTCTCTTCTGTCTTTCTGAGTGTCGTGTGTGTGTGTGTCATAGTCAGGACCTTCACAGTCAGTCAGGCGTAACAACCCAGTGTTTGGGTAGTTTTTGTGTTACCCAGATCCTGGGTCAGGCGTAACAACCCAGCATCGTTATGGTGGAAACGGGACAACAGAGACCGGTCGATTACACTTGAATTACTTCCAATATTTTTTAACGAGCTTAAATGTTGGCATTAAAAAGATATAAAATATGCTACTGTAAAATATGATCGAAATAAAGGAATTATCATGCAAGCCAGTGGTTGTGTTGAGTATTTTGAAAAGAGGATTTAAGTTAATCCGTAGACATTGTAAAAAGAAATAAGCTAGTATTATAGTAAAAATGAATCAACTATGCTGGGTTTAATCAACAACAAAATTTGCAGGGTAAAATTAACCCAATATATGTTTTGTCCCTTGGGTTGTTTTTTAGAGTATTCCTGCATCCTCTTGGATTTCCTCTCACACCCACATCTTGCTTCACAGCACCTGTTGCATGTTTGCATACGTCACACACACCCTCCTGAAAGACAGTCGGCTCAGTCGTGTGTTTCATACACTGAATTTACCATAGGATTTATGGGTTCCATCTGGCTGCTGTCAGGATCCTGGCCAATAGAACACAAGACCTTGAAATGAGTCTTATTCGCTTGAGAGATCTGCCGATATGATTCGGTTGGCCTGCGTGTTTTCTCAATTACTCTTTAATGTCTTCTTATCACATTAGTGAAATGCTGAGGACATTTCCTTTCAGAACAACCAGTTCCTGGGAGATGTTTCACACTTTGCTTTATTAACATTGCCTGATGAGTTTGTTACAGTTTGCATATGCAAAAATGAACAGTTCTGCTCTCAAAGGTCTGTTTTCTGTTATTTTCCTCCCTTTTCTCTTCACTGTTGAGTTTTTGCTGTATTTCGCTGTAGAAGATGAAAAAGAATGCATTCATTGAACCATATCTTTGCCCGTCAGAACTTTTAACTGTAGTGGTTGCAGGCAAGACTCTAAAAGAGTTTAATGATAAAAAGAGGTGAGATGTTACAATATTAATAGCTCATAGCATTATCAAGTTACAAAAATATTTAAAAAAAGAACAGGCAAGAGGCTGTAAGATCAATTTCTGTTGTTTTCTATTGACTTTCTATGGAATTATGCATGCGCTCATCCCATACAGACAAATACAGGTTTTGGGTTTGCATGACAATAAGACATGTTTTTTTAACATAAGCTTTAGCATGCTAATATATACATTATATATTAGTCAAATTAGCAAAAAATAAATAGCTGGTTGTTGGAGAACTAGTCGACCAAAGATTTTTACATGAACCCATTATAATAAATGTCATATTTACCTGTGGCCTTCATATATAATCAGTGCGTTCTCTTCTGTCTTTCTGAGCGTTGTGTGTGTGTGTGTGTGTGTCATAGTCAGGACATTCACAGTCAGCGCGTTCTCTTCTGTCTTTCTGAGTGTCGTGTGTGTGTGTGTGTCATAGTCAGGACATTCACAGTCAGCGCGTTCTCTTCTGTCTTTCTGAGTGTCGTGTGTGTGTGTGTGTGTGTCATAGTCAGGACATTCACAGTCAGCGCATTCTCTTCTGTCTTTCTGAGTGTCGTGTGTGTGTGTGTGTGTGTGTGTGTGTGTGTCATAGTCAGGACATTCACAGTCAGCGCGTTCTCTTCTGTCTTTCTGAGTGTCGTGTGTGTGTGTGTCATAGTCAGGACATTCACAGTCAGCGCGTTCTCTTCTGTCTTTCTGAGTGTTGTGTGTGTGTGTGTGTGTGTCATAGTCAGGACATTCACAGTCAGCGCGTTCTCTTCTGTCTTTCTGAGCGTTGTGTGTGTGTGTGTGTGTGTGTGTGTGTGTCATAGTCAGGACATTCACAGTCAGCGCATTCTCTTCTGTCTTTCTGAGTGTCGTGTGTGTGTGTGTCATAGTCAGGACCTTCACAGTCAGCGCGTTCTCTTCTGTCTTGTCGTGCTTGAATGGTTTAAAAGCATTTGCATGAATAAGTTAAATGAATAAATTAATTGCATGCGTTAACATGCTAATTTTGACAGTACTGTTTAAAATATATTAAATAGAAAAACAAATTTGTTGTAATAATATTTCTCAATATTACAGTTTTTACTGTCTAAAAAATCGTACAGATCTCAAAAGTTTTGTATTCGCATGTGTGTCACCTGCTCTATACTATAAATGTGAATTCCTCATATTGAGTTCAAGTGACAAAAATGAGTCCAGCTGTGACTCAGAATATCACAATCGTTCTGTTTTTGTGGCCCCTTCCCTCCATAGATCACATCATTGTACTTACAGTGTGGAAATCTTATCCAACCTTACCCTGAGGAAAACACAAATAAACCAGGTGGAAAAAAACTGTGTGTGTGTGTGTGAGTGCTCGAGTGAGACATGACAGTTCAGTAATCCAGCTGGCAGCAGTTGTTTTACTAGCCGCGTTTCCATTACAGATTTACACCAGATTATTGTGACGCATTGCCACACACAGAGACGAGCGAAAAGTTTGAATTTGCATGGTGGAAACTCAAAGTTTTTTTTTTACCACTTCGTTATTTTGGTTTGGAATTTCGTTTGTTGTAAATATAAACTGAATTTAGAAATGCTTTTGAAATGAAAAAATTGTCGTTTAATAAACAAAATATATTTTTGAAATGAAGACAGCGTTTGGAGTAGAGTGCAAAATAATCCGTTCTCTGAGTCCACGGCCTTTGCTGTTATTGAGTGAACACACATAAAAGTAGACAGTTTACTGTTTATAATTACGTCTTGCACTTAGCCTATCTGTATGGCTAAAAATGACAGAGTATTGTGAGTTGTTTGCGCTGGAATAAGGAAAAAATCCATCAGAAGGCGACGACGACTTCGTCGGACAGAGGGTTAAAGAAAACGTAGCCTATTTAGTTTCATATAGTTAGGCTATGTCTAAATATTATAATCTTTTCATTTCATATGTTGATTATGAAAAGTGAGCAGCATGAGTAAGGCACATAATCAGATGCGCATATGTCCGGGGACATGGATTGAGCATTTCATTGAATTGTGTTTTCTAGAAAGTCTTTATTTAAAATTAATTTAGTTTTGTATAAATTGTATTTTAATTTTGATCAATGTTTAATCAACTATTTGGCTGTATATTTAATAAATAAGAAACAAACCAAGATCGTCGGGAATGGATTGACGTGCTGGCCTGTTTCCTCAGTCTTTGAGCAAGGCTGAAACTGTAGCGTCTTTCTGTTTTAATACATTTCTTGAATATATGTCTTAATTACAGTCGGCCTGTAGATAGTTATGATATTTGTGGTTGCACCAGGGTCCGTCATTATAAAGTTACGCCACTTTCCTTATTAGGAGAAAATATATGTAGTTTTAACGACATAAGATCTCATTATTAGACATACTTGAGTGGAAAAAAAATAATATGTAGGCCCTATGTGAGGGCAATGCATGACTGTACCAGGTGACCTGTAAATGCGGAAAAACTGTTTCCATTGCAGTTTTGCGAAAATTTCCTTTTTCGAATTGCCAGAAAAACCACCTCATGCGAGCACAAAAATCTTTTTGCGATATATGGGAGTTTTTGCGAAATTGACGCGTTTCCATTGGGCGTATTTTCAATTCGCAATTTCAATTTGTGCAATTTGAAGGGTAATGGAAACGCGGCTACTGTAAGCTTTCCCTTCTTTGTAAACTTTCAATGAATACCAACAGCTCGGAAAACATGTATGTTGTCTGTCACAACAACTGCACAACAATATGGTGTTTTACTCTTATCTTTAAGTCATTAAGCAAGCAAAGGATGACAATAATCATTAACTTTTCCAGAGTTGTCCTTGACTTTACGTCCGGTCACAGATTTCCCTGTTAGCTCAGATATGTCACGTTTGTGTGCTGTGTAAATCTCTCTCGTTTTAAATCTAGATTGACAATATTTAATTAGTCACGCTGGAATGTCTCTAATTGCGGATACGACCGGGTGTTGAGAATTGCTGATGTTCGTGCGCATTAGTGTGGGTGAATGGAAGCGTGTGTGCCGTGTGTATTTGTGGTGGTGTGGGAACAGCCCTAGCCAAGGGTGTAAACGCTGGTTTTAGCTGACCCGTGCCGACCCCTGGGCGCTTGGAAAGAGCCGGATGGAGAGATGAGAGGGCGCAGGGTGGTGTGAATGGGAAAGACAGGCAGGATCCAGCTGATGGAGACAGCTGCAGCAGCAGGAAGAGACTTACTGGCTCCAGACTGGTGCACATCTCTCACTATGTCTCACTGGCAGTTTCTCCACTGTCTGTCCATCCGTCTGAACATTCTGTCGACTCACAGGAATGTTGGGAATGCATTTGAAATGTTGCTGGAAAATAGGAAAAAAGCACTCTGAGAGAGTGACACTAAGGGCCCTATTTTAACGATCTAAGCACATGGTCTTATGCTGCCTTCACGTGCTATCAGAAATTTCCTAATTCCCGCTTTAGAAGTCGTGATTACGAGCTTGTTGCATTCAAGTGCTTTGTTGTCGGAATGAACAGGAATCATAGAGGACACCAGGTTTATTCTTGCTTATTTATTGGGAAACTCTTATTAAAACCAACATCATAAGTAGTGCCCCATGCACTGACAACAATATAAACACTCCGCATAGTCCGCTTTCTGCTGTTTTTGTAAATGTAAATATGTACTACATGGATGTCAAGACAAGACGACCTAGCTGTTTTGGGTATATATATATATTGGGTAATAACACTCCTATCCCGGTGGCCGGGATATACATAAACCTATCAACATCCGTGGCATAATTTTTGGAATGACTTATGGAATATTGCTGAACTACTGCACAATGTTTCAAAAGAATAGTAAATTCTGAACAAAGACTTCGTTTTGGCGAGTGATTGGTTAAATGTCTCTATGACTGTTGCAGCTCGGCACGTTCTCTCATGTGAGATGTTATGCGCACACACTGAATTTGGCTTCTCAGCGAGTGCTAAAGTTGTTTTTCTTCTGCATTAGCCTATGTTTTAAAGATTTTTTTGTGGCTCTAACCAAAGTAAACTTTTTTTTGCTTTAAAGACATTTTTTGTTAAAGGTCCCGTTCTTCGTGTTTTTTTGAAGCTTTGATTGTGTTTACAGTGTGCAATATAACATGTTCATGTTTCGCGTGTAAAAAAAAACTGTATTTTTAACACAATTTGCTCATCTGTACACCGCTGTTTTCACTGTCCTAAAAACGGCTGATGAGTTCCTTGTTCTATGAAGTCCCTCCTTCAGAAATACGTAACGAGTTCTGATTGTGCCAGCGGTTCCCGTGTTGTGATTTGACCGCAGCTTAGCGCACGTGGAAAGGTCACGCCTCTTAACGGGAGATGTATGCGCTTAATGATCTCTACAGCGTCCCTGGGAAAGCCAAACAAAGGTGATTTGACTCCGGGATGAAAATAACAGCGTCTCGACGACATGGCGACAAACACAGTCAAACGCAACACTTCCTTTTCTCCACGCGACACGCCCTCTTCTCCACGTGGGACAGCAACAAGACCACGCCCCCTTTTTTCGCGTAGTCTTGTGGGCGGAGGTTAGTCTGTTCTACTGTTCTACTGACGTCATTTATGAAGGAAGTACCAGGATGTAGTCCAAGCCAGCCGTTCGCTGTAGGCTTTGAAAGGGAACTTCTGTTAAATAAAATATCTCGCTTGGCATTGAACTTTGAGCTTTATAATTTTACAGGTATTATTTATGCTCTAACAGCAACATTACACACTAACTAAAGTTTGAACAGTGGGATCACGAAGAACGGGACCTTTAAAATGTTCTAAAGAAACTGAAAAATTGTCACACTTCGTTGCAAATTGAGAACTGTTTATTCTTAATGATTGTTCTTTGCAAATGTATGGCTTACTATGTTTCATTAGAGCTTGTTAATCTTGAATATAACTTTGTAAATAAAATAAAGGTATTGAAATAAATCTTCATAATCATTTTTAATATGGCAATACTGTCAAACAGATATTCTAACTATAAACAAAAAACATATTAGCTCCAATTTGCACAGCAGGATAATTAGTTACCAAAAATATATTTTAAGAATCGTTTTGGGAATCGGATCGTTACTCCCAGAATCGGAATCGAATCGTTAAGTGCCTTAAGATTCCCACCCCTAACGCCAATAGACGCATATTACTAACACACCCTTTAAATAACTCAAAAAACACCACACTATTGTTGACTTTAGACAAGGTTTTGGTTGGTCAATGGCGCAGTCATTTTCGGCTCCTCATAAAAGCAACGCTCCAACAATGCTCCAATGCTCCTGAACACACCTGGTTTTCAGACCAGACCCCCATGGGCGAACAGATGGACGTGAGGGCATTTGCTATTTAAACAACATGGTGCTGGACATGAACATGATAACTGCGTCGAGCTGAAACTAGCAATAAACACTTGCGTCACACCGGGCGCCACATTGCACCGGGTGTATGATACGGCCCTAAGTGAAGAAAATCAGTTTCTGTCCTTCACAGAAATCAATGACAGTGGTAACAGATATTGTCTTGTAAACCTGACACCGATGGGTGTAGCTCATTATGATTGCAGGATTAATTTCAATCAACATTTCGTCCTTTCTAATAGAAATCTTCACGAGGCCAGCCATTTTACACCCCAAAATCAAAGATATTTTATTATTGTAAGGATGATGAAACCTATATTTAAATCCAGTAATATTTTTTGCACTTTGATGTCATTTTTATGGCATCAAATTTTCTTTGCTTTAATGCCTCCTGTATCTCATTATTTAAATGGTGCATATAACACGTTTATCGAATGATTGCATAATGTATTATTAAACATGACGATACTCATTGCTGTAATTCTGTAATTTTAGTATCACTGTGTTAAGTTAAAAATGACAATGTAAAAAGTAATGTAATAACGTAAAGCAGTTAACTTTTTGCAACACTGCATATCAAGATGCAGTTTTATGATGTTACCTGTCTCAATACTGGTATGTACTTTCCCATCGCTAAGTGCAAATATAGGGATATTTTATTTGGAAAATGAAAATGGGTCATTATACAAGATGTGCAATAACAGTTCCACTTGCCTCTATTCTCTATTCTTTCTTGTTATTTGACTCACACACGTAATTTAAGGCACATTTAGGAGAGATGTATCATCAGTGGTGATACCATCTCTCCAGATTCCAGAGAAAACAATGTGAGCACAGCAGGGCACCATCAGTCGGCCAATCTCAACTTTTATAAAGAAACCCACACGGTTTACAAGAAATGATTCCTCCGTGACTCCTTAAGGAAATGACCCTGAATCCATTCCAATGGATTGCAACATTGGCCCCCTTTGACAAAACTGTACACAGCTGTAAGGATATGTAGGTCATGGCTTTGACTGGTTTTCGCATGTTTACATTCTTGTAAGAAAAGCGGCGTGCTGCATGACTACATTTTCAGCTCCACAACATCTTGGCCTTTGATTTGCAGTCTGGAACGACTGGTGCTTTCTTTGCTCATTGTAGCAAAGAATTTTGGGGTTGAGATCAAATACTTTTTTTGGGAGGCCTTTTTTTGTCAGTTGTCAATACCAATTTTAAAGTGAATTGAATAAAAAGATGATTTTATTTTAGTATTGATATGCAGTCATTTTGACATCACTAAATGTGAGCCATGCTGGCAAAATGAGTCGCAATGAGCAAATTTTCAAAAATGAGTTATTGTTATTTTCACATTCTCTATTTAAAAATCCTTCAAAATGATGTAGTTTGACAGCTACACCTGTTTGATGTCGATAGAGTCAGCGAAGTCAATTTTGAGACAAAGTCAAGTACATTTACATTTGGCAGACGCTTTTATCCAAAGCGACTTACAGTGCACTTATTACAGGGACAATCCCCCTGGAGCAACATGGAGTAAAGTGCCTTGCTCAAGGACACACTGGTGGTCACCGCTGGGATCGAACCAGCAACCTTCTGCATATCAGTTCCATGGTTTAACCCACTGGACCACCATCTCACGAGTAAAAGTTTTCTAAAGGCTCCAAATCAAAATCACCAGCAACCATACTTTAAAATCCCTGGTAATAACACCAAATTTGACACAGTCAACACCAAATATATAGGAGAAAAATATATATATATACAGTAGAGCTGCAACTAACGATTATTTCTTCTGTTGACTAATCTAGCGATTATTTTTTCGATTAGTCGACTAATCTAACGATTATTTTCCCCGATTCAACTGAAGTAGGGATGTGACGGTGAGGATATGTTCCTACCGGTTAATCGACGTGTGGCAACACCGGTAATACCGGTATCACCGGCGGGGGCTTTTAAATCACTAATTCTATCTAACCGAAAGTAAAATGCACTCGACCGCTCGGGCTTTCATAACGCAACTGAAAACGCGCCAGTGCGCGCACACCGTGAATGACAGCTCGTCTGTAAATGCGCGCTTTGTGAGGCCATGCATGAAATTTGTCCGTAAATGCGCGCTCTTTGAGGCCATGAATGAAATTTGTCCGTAAATGCGCGCTCTGTGAGGCCATGAATGAAATTTGTCCGTAAATGCGCGCTCTTTGAGGCCATGAATGAAATTTGTCCGTAAATTGCGTGCTCTGTGAGGCCATGAATGAAGTTAGTCCGTGAATGCGCGCTCTGTGAGGCCATGAATGAAATTTGTCCGTAAATGCGCGCTCTGTGAGGCCATGGGTGTGTCTCAATCAGTTCCCTAGTAGTCAGAGCACTGATCAGGCATTGATCGGTCTATGTTTGAGACGCACGCCATGAATAAATGTCAATTCGTCCGTGAACCCTTGTTTATACTCGACGTGTCCGCACCATGGTCCGCACGAGCGTGAGGGTGTGCGCGGCAAAAATTACGTCATCGCAGAGTGCCAAGCGGACGAAGCGTGCGCGCAGTCAGCTGAGTCAGACGAAAGTAAACAATGCAAGCTCTGTGCGGCGGTGCACATTTTACTTTCGGTTTTGAATTAGCACCAATTCGGTGGCGGGTTGCTTGAATTGTGGGTTCATTAGCCTATTATTTTTTTATGAAAAACACAACAACAAAACAAAAGACAAACTCCCTTAAATAGGCGCTTTTACGGTTCACTTTGAAACCAAATCTTCCTCGATCATTTCAGTCAGCTCCTCACTCTCTGATGAATGAAATCTGATGATTGACTCCTGCCGAGACTCACGGTCGGGTCATGCTTTATTAAGAAGACACGTTGTTTTAATTTGTATTGTCTGTTCTCTAACTGAACTAAATTATTTTATTACTATAAAAAAAAAAAAAAAAAAACGACGGTGGGGCGGTGCCACGGTGGGCAAGTGATGTAAGCGGTGTTGAGTCTGAACACCGGTAACACCGGCAACACCGACTATCGTAGCAAGCCTAAACTGAAGATTCTTTTTTTTCTGATTATTGTATTTCAAAGAGGGTAGTGAATTTGTATATTATTTTAACATGAAATCAATGATCAATTAAAATCAATTAATTTTATTTTTTAGGAAGGGTAGTGTACTTAAGCCATTTTACATTACATTTACATTTATGCATTTGGCAGACGCTTTTATCCAAAGCGACTTACATAGCATTCAAGGTACACATTTTTGTCAGTTCTTGCTTTCCCTGGGAATCGAACCCATGACCTTGGCGTTGCTAGCGCCATGCTCTACTGTTTGAGCTACAGGAAAGCTACATTCTGGAGATGCTACATATAGCATCTGCATATATATGCATATATAAGCATATAGCATACATATAGATGCTATATATTTCATTTTATAATGAAATATATGAACACAAGTAGCATTTTAAACATTATGTATAACTAATGATACTATTCATCATAAAATGTATACAGCGTAAGCCTAATTAGGAAATGTTGTTTACTATAATAGTTGAGTATGATTTACTTATTGATTTGTGTTATTAGTAAACAAAAATGCACTTGTATTCATCTGCAAAAGGTTCACATACAGCATAGTGTTAATGTATAACTAGTCGTCTATTTTGAAGATATACATAAACAATGACTAAAGCTGCCAGAAGTTTTTGCCCAAACTTCAAAGACACATTTAAATGATTAAAACCAGAGGCATCTTAACTTTAATGTTACTTTAATCATGTAAACTACCTATATACAGCATGTTAGTATGCATATGTGTTTGGGACCCGGTTGCATTTGCAGCAGATATATGCTGCCCATAATAAATAAAAGCACGAGACGTACTGGGGTCGGAGAAGAACATTGGAAAATGTGACCGAATGGACAATTTTCGTCTGTATTTGCAATACACACGCCACGGTTCAGCTCCTGCTCTGCCACCGCGTGCAGTGTGAAATCGGCGTTACAGAGCGAACAATGCACAGTTTTATTCGGCTTCTGTTTAAAGTACTCCCACACTTTTGAATGTCGCGGTCTGGCTTTATATGATAAACTATCATTTTCACTATGCCCGGGAGCAGAAGCCGCCATCGTTCTAGATCTGTTCTATTCTAGAACGTAAATAATGTGACGCCAACGCGTCGACGTATTTTCGTAGTCGACGTCCGTTGCAGTCCTAATATACAGTATATATTAAACTTTTTTTTAATGATACCCCAATTGTTTGATTAACATGAATGAAACAGACTATATATTCAGATGTGGGGTAAAACACCTCCCTACTGTTTTCCCAAAATAACCACTAGCTAAAATCAAGATGCATTTTTGTTGTTGCTGTGGACTACTTTGACCAGAGTGATGTAGAAGTTTTCACTGCGAAGCTTACACTGGTGATGTCCCTGAGAGAAAACTGATTTCACGTTAAGTTATATAATTTTTAACAGGTTTGAGTTATGTTGGGTTTTTTAGTGTTACCATCATGTGACGAGTGGAGCATGAGCTTAGTTTGAGAACAGATATAGTGTGTTAAATGTTCTATATTACTGTCCTCATTCAGCAAGTGCTATGCTAATACTATCAAAGCATTGTGTTATCAATTAACAAGGTAGAATTTATTGAATTAGCTAGTTAAAGCTAGCCAAGTTTCCACTACTGAAAATATTTAAGTTGATAATTTTATAATGCAGGGGCGTAGCCAGAACATTTTTTCAGGGGTGGCCAGGTAAGACCCAGTGATTTTATTGGGGTGGCCAAAAAAATTACTACTGACTATGACATGCTGTACCAAAGCAAATTCTACAGAAAATATAGATCACAAACGAACAAAAATAATTAAAAATTATAATTTTATTTACAATGTCATACAAAATAAGTCAAATATGTACTGTATGTTGATAATTTTAGGGAAAAAGACATAAAGCTTAAAGTCAGAAAAAAAATCCTAAACAAAATTAACAAGTCGTTCACACATGAACAAAATTCTCAAACTTTTTATGCTTAATGCTTTGTCCTTTGCCAAACAAAATGTTGCCCTAAGAAAACAGATAAAGTATCATTACAAAAAGAGAAAAGTTACTGAATCTCTGCTTCCTCATCGCCTCTCTTAGCACCAGACATTTCCACTGCTACTGTCCTCTCTGTATCAGTATTTCCCCCTGCCTCTTTGTCATTTTCAATTCTGATGGTACTAGTCCTTTTTGTAAAAAAAGAATGTATCCCCCTATCTTCCTTTGCTTTCCTTTTCATGCTCTCTACAGTTCAGACAAACAGACAAAGAAACGATTGTATTATTATTAATATAAACAGCTACTTATACAACAGTGACAGTCATAATGTAAGTGTATATGTAATGTTTGTGGTACCTTTTTTTAATTAACTTGCTAACATTTGCAGTAACTTTAGCTAACATTAGCTAATTTATATGATTAATAGAGAGTATGCGCATCTGGGTATTCGCTTTGGTGAGTAATGAAGCCAATCACAGTCACAGACATGTTTGTTGATTTCTAAAACGCAATGGCCAATCACAGGTGTTGGAGTTAGAATCCACTCACCACCTGAGTTTTTGTCCAGCGACGAGGTCTGTACATGCACTAATAGACCTAATAGACCTTATTCACAGCAGCGCCTTCTTTATGAAAGAAATTAGTATGAAAGTGAGGCTGTGGGGATAGACATACATCTCTTCAGTGGGTTGTACTGTTATTTAATGTATTTTTGGATTGTTCTGCTTATAAAACACTGAAAAAATATATTTCAAAGATGTTTCAGTAGACAAAAAAGCTGTGGAAAATGATAAGTGATTTAGGAGCTTTATACAGCCTTTTACAGCGGATGCCATTGAAATGGTACGTCTTACCCTCATAGCCTCACTTTCAAACCTGGAAATTTTCCAATTTTCCATTTTCCAGATGTTCAAGCCTGTCATGGCTCTGCTCTGAATAAGGTCTACACTCCAAGTGTAGACATGTAAGAAATTAATTGATTAATATAACAGAACTTGAGATCACGTTCATTGAATGACTGACAGCTTTTAGTGATTATAAAGGGAATGCTCTTTGCACACTATCTAGGCGATATAACATATCTGATATATGATATATATGATAAATTCAGAATTTGAATAAAACTTTTATTTTCCATTCATGACAATATTTATGTATCGAAATCAGGCTCATATAAATGTCAGGAAAACATGATTCCTGGCTGCATGTCAATATCCATGGATCGCTGGATCTTTGTTAAGTTGTAAGGAACACTATATCGAGTCCAAAACCTTTAGTTTAAACTGATAACTGTTTTTTTTACTTGCGTTTCCCAAATCAATATCCATTCATGCAGCAGTCCCACTGAGTCCCGACTAACGACGATGCATACCCTAACGTGCTTCTGCTAAGGAAACATTCGCAGTACCTCAACTTTAACATCGCTGATACACAGCGGATCTTTGAAACTACACTAGGAAAAGCTTTTTTAGCCAAAGCTTCTAAAGAGTTAACAGAGAGGTGGGGGGATAGCTGCCCTTTCTTCAAGGAGAAAGATAACGCCATTCTTCTGTCATCACCGTATCCTCTTGCGTAAGGCGTTGCTCACTCGGCTTGTGCTGAACTTGAAATATTACCGCTCGCTTATACCGTCACACAGAGACACCTCAGACAGTGCGCAAGCGAACCCCTTCACCAGAAACCCCGCCCTGCAGCTAATTTCATTGGTTAAGGTACTAGTGACAGGTGGTTTAGGAATCAGTGTTTGGTCAGTACTGTGATTGTCGTGACCAATAAAATCGTAAGAATCCGCTGCAGGGCAAAGTTACCGTCGAACTGGTTTTGGGGGGAAGCTGTTCAGAATAGCGCACTTTGCGCAGACTGTTTGTGTGAGAGCGGCGATTTTAACGTCAACTCTTAGTCATTGTCAAGAGCTTTTCAGCTTGCACAACAGGGGTGGCCAGAGGGGTG
Source organism: Romanogobio albipinnatus (assembly GCA_023566225.1). Classification (NCBI taxonomy): domain Eukaryota; kingdom Metazoa; phylum Chordata; class Actinopteri; order Cypriniformes; family Gobionidae; genus Romanogobio; species Romanogobio albipinnatus. The sequence goes on along the minus strand of CM042259.1, from coordinate 3,451,020 downwards.
GCCAAGCTTCAAACAGGGGTGGCACTGGCCACCCATGGCCACCCCTTAGCTACGCCCCTGTTATAATGTATGAATTAGCTTATTAGCTGGGCGCTCAGCTGAAAAGGGCTCGCTCTGAGCGCATGAGAGCGGTTTGGCAGCGCAGCGTTTTTCTCAGATGAGACTCTTTGCTTGCCGTGGAAGTGTTACGAGCATCTCATTTCACAGATACGATCAGGGCCGGATTAACATAAGGGCTAGGTGGGGCTGAAGCCCCAGGGCCCGAGCACGGAAGGGGCCCGTGATTGGCCGAGGAAATGATTGACAATCGATCGGGAGCACCTAAAGTTTTCCTTTTGGGCCGCTCGCCAAACCACACCACGCCCCCACATATTAAGCGCTGTTATATTATTTAGGCTACTGGAGTGCTGCGAGTGCATGGGAAAATCAAAAGCCAGGTGAAGAAATGGCGCTGAATAAACCGTGTGCGCATCCAGCAGTCGCAGCGCGAGAGCAGCTGGGTCGTCTCACGCACAGCGCTGACGAACTCGTTTGGCGCTTTCGCCGCTCTTTTGAAGTCATAACGAGCACCAGGCAGTCGCTTTATCCATTTGAATTTGATACAAGCTCAACATCATGTGTACAGTAAAGGCTCTGTGGTGAAACTGGCTGAACCAGACTGAAAAGCTCCGACCATGTCTGAAGTGTTGAGGTAAATATAGGCTGTCTACACGATGGCCGTAGCCAGCTATGAGGTCTCCGAGGTCCGGACCTTTGTATTTTTCCGAGCAGTAGGCTACATAGCTAATAAATGTTGTGAAATAATTGACCACCAATAGAGTGCTTTATGTACACAGAAGCTGCTGCGGGAGTCACGCGACGCTTCAGTAAACGGTGTGAGATGTAGGCTAAGTATAGCTAAACTAAACATTTCATATTTGACAGCTGTTTTAGGATAGAAATGTTAAACAAGGAAAAGACTATCAGCCAGAGCTCAGCTTTAGGAGGGGAAGAGAGAGGGCAAGAGAAGGAGACTGAGAGAAAAAGAAAGAGTAATGGAAATGAGAATGAGAGAGTGATTAAATGAGGAGAGAGCAGGTTTGACCAGTGTTGCCAACTCTCGCAAGACAAATAAGCAACCATAGCTACAAAAACAAGCCCTATATTATTTATTATCATCAATATAATTTATTATCAATTATTTTTTATCAATAAATGAGCCTGCAACATATTAAACTGAAACCTCTCTGAGTTTGAAAACAGATGTGATTTTACAAAAATCATCGAATTGCAATAAAGGGCACAAAATATCCTCCGATCAGCTGTGAACAGAAGAGGTTTGGAGATGGGAAAAGTGACATGAAAGCCAATTTAGTCTGAGTTAGTGCACACATAGGAGCAGAGTAGTGAACGCGCACTGCAAACCGTGAAAAAGACAAGTCCTGCATCTCAATGTGCATATACTATCTGCCCTAAATAGTATTGAAAATTAATAATGTCACATGCTATTCAGGATGGATAGTATGCACATTGGGATGCATGCAAGCACTAAGGGAGTGCTGCAATATAGCCACATATTTATAATAAAATAATTTGGAACCATACCTACTGTTAGTATACTTGTTTTATTTTTATTATAGCCTGTAATGATAAATATGTTATACAAATATTTTAAAAATTACATGAGGTGCCTGTCCTCCCTGTTTCCTCTCCATCTCTGTGCTTCTCTGCTGGTGGCATTGTTTGTGGAAATGTATACGTCTATTTACGTCTACTAACTATCATTACGTGAATTTATAACGTCACATGCCTGCACGTTGAATGCAATTTTTCTTCAATGAGGGGGAGAAGGAGGCAGGATGTGAGGTCAAATTACTACAGCACTTGTATCATTGCACTGATTGGCTATTAGCTGAGAGAAGACAGTGTCAGTCAATGTATTGGACAAAACAGCGACCATAAATGTAAAGAAACGAAGTTGCTTGTCATATTTTCCTAACAAGCAACCACATTTTTTAAAATAAGCCCAAAAAACTGCAACACGTGATTTTTTTTTACACGACCTGCCATAAAAAGAAGCCCAAAGTCGCTTGTTATACGCAGACTTGGCAACTATGGGTATATGACAGATAATCTACTGCCCACTAACATGGTTTTGAAAGCTTTTTATTATTACATTTTAGCCTTCAAACATCTTAAAATGCACATATATAGATCAGAGAAATCAAAATTTTCTTGGGGGACCGTGCCCCCCAAACCCCCCAAAATACCTCTTATTTGGGACCTCACAGGTCTTAACTCCTTAAGGCAGTTGTATATACTCAAAAGTTGTTGCTTTTTCTGGAAACCGGTTTGCTTTTACCTCATATCTGGAGTTAATGCATTTATGCTGTTAATGTGTTGCAGCCTGGAATATTTATATATAAGGCCTTTTGAATATTAAAATGGAAAATTCAGACAGTCATTGTATCTCTGTGCTTTGAAGATTTCGTTTTTGAAAAATACTAATTGTTTCTGTGGTAGAAAACGTTGTGGCACTAAGATCAGCTACTATGGGGGCCCTTGGGTTTGTCATAGCCCCAGGGCCCTACATGTTCTTAATCCGGGCCTGGATACGATGTAAAGTATTTGCTCTGGCTCTTGTTTTAAATTATTTTGTACAAGCAGAATGTGGCGATTGGTCGGTGTTGTAATTGTCCCGCCTCTCCGACGGCTGGGTGAAAAGTGGCAGTGATGAGCGCTGCGTTTTACTCAAAGTTGAACATTTTTCAACCAGTAGAAAATGCTGAACGCTCAGCGCTACTCGCTCAGCGTCTCGTTACGCTCATGCCGTTCTAAATACACGACACTCCCATTGAAAACAATTGAATATGCCAGCCAGCCGCGTGAAAAAACCCTTTGGTGGACACACGGCCTAAGAGCAATGTATGAGTACAAAATAAAAATCTGCAAGTTCTGCTTAATTAAACTTAAAAATTTTAAACTTAAAAAGTTGAATGCAACCGATTGCCTCCATTTTGTTTTGTTTTTCCAACATATTTGGGTTTATAGTGAGGGATAGTTCACCCAAAAATGAAAATTACCCCATGATTTACTCAACTTCAAGCCATCCTAGTTGTATATGACATTTTTCTTTCAGACGAACACGATCAGAGTTTTATTAAATAATGTCCTGGCTCTTCCTGGCTTTATAATGGCAGTGAATAGAGGATGACCGTGAATCTGTCGGAAGCTAGTTATTTAAGTTTATAAAGTTTATAACACCTTTATTAGCCCTCTGTAGCCGTGTGGATATCTTTTATGATGGATGGACACTTTTTTGGGCTTCAAAATATCATCCTCTATTCACTGCCATTATAAAGCTCGGAAAAGCCAGGACTTTTTTAATATAAAGTCTGAAAGAAGAATGTCATATACACCTAGGATGGCTTCAGGGTCAGTAAATCATAGGATAATAATCATTTTTTGGGTGAACTATCCCTTTAAAGATTTTTTTCAGTTGATTTTGGATGAATCGGTTGATCCATTTCACAAACGAGGTCTGAATGATGTTGAAAAATCAGACTAATCCAGTTCTCAAATCCAGCTCACTGACTCAATGATCCAGTCAAAGTGGACAACAGCTCACTGGAGGGGATGATTATCACTGAATAATGATGTAGATTTCAGTCGAAAGCTATTATATGACATGGAATGAACGATTTTATGTTTTTTTGATGCTTGAAAACCTTAGTCCTGTGTGTGTGTGTGTGTGTGTGTGTGTGTGTGTGTGTGTGTGTGTGTGTGTGTGTGTGTGTGTGTGTGTGTGTGTGTGTGTGTGTGTGTGTGTGTGTGTGTGTGTGTGTGTGTGTGTGTGTGTGCGCGTGTGTTTTCTGTGGAAGTCAAACATGTTTGAAACAACATCAAATGATGAGTAAATTATGAACTTTAATTTTTTGGTGAACTATTCAGTATTACAGAAGACCAATGTCTAATATTGACCAATGTCTCGTATTGCTCATAGTTTTGTCAGATGATGAAGGATGAAGGAGCACTAGGTACTATTTTCAAGGGACACTGAAGCAGACGGAGGACATTACATTTACATTTATGCATTTGGCAGACGCTTTTATCCAAAGCGACTTACAGTGCCCTTATTACAGGGACAATCCCCCTGGAGCAACATAGAGTAAAGTGCCTTGCTCAAGGACACACTGGTGGTGACCGCTGGGATCGAACCAGCAACCTTCTGCGTATCAGTTCCATGGTTTAACCCACCATCTCACACTGGCACATGGCATGGCAGACGGGCATATATGAAAAAGTATCAGGGCGCTTTTTCATGCGAGCACTCACCCACACGCTCACATATGCTATTCTGAGCATCTGAGGATTTGAACGTCTCCCGCTCTCTTGTGAATCACTGCCTTTCTCAATTATGTGAGCTGGTTTCAAGATTTATGCCTCAAAGCTAAAATATCATACTGGATTTGAAGGCAGATTTTTTTTTAGCCAGTTAAGTTTCAATGAATAATTCATGAATGAAAGCTCTCCTTCCAGCACGTGTCCGCCTGACTCCAGTTTATCTGAACACACAGATGCTCTAAACAATGGGAACACAATCCTCTTTATATTCAACAAACCCATGGCAAACTCATTCTGAGTCTCGCCATCCAAACAATACACACAATACTATTCTCAAATCACTTTGTCCGCATTTCATGAAATACTTTACATCATATATGTGACCCGTGCCGAAAATGAGTCGGGATGTGCAGAGGATAATTACGAGCCACAGGCAAAACAAGTGAAAATTTTGGTCGATTTTTTTAAATTATATGAGAAGAGCAAGGCCTATAGTTAGTGAGTACTTGTTATTTAAAGGAACACTCCACTGTTTTTGAAAATAGGCTCATTTTCCGTCTCCCCTAGAGTTAAACAGTTAAACCGTTTTCGAATCCATTCAGCCGATCTCCGGGTCTGGCGGAAGCACTTTTAGCATAGCTTAGCATAGATCATTGAAACTGATTAGACCGTTAGAATCTCGCTCAAAAAATGACCAAAGAGTTTCGATATTTTTCCCATTTAAAACTTGACTCTTCTGTATTTATATCGTGTACTAAGACCGACGGAAAATGAAAAGTTGTGATGTTCTAGGCCGATATGGCTAGGAACTATACTCTCATTCCTGCGTAATAATCAAGAGCTGTGAGCCGTCCCATGAGTGCAGCGGGGCAATGATATAACACAGCGCCTAAAAATAGGCTAACTTCCGTCAACATTACCAACGTGACAACCTGCTTACACAAGGAGCGTACTGGGCAATTTAAATAGGAAAAATACTGAACGTCTTTGGTCATTTTTGAGCAAGATGCTAACGGTCTAATCAGATTCAATGATCTATGCTAAGCTATGCTAAAAGTGCTTCCGCCAGACCCGGAGATCGGCTGAATGGATTCGAAAACGGTAAAACTCAACTGTTTAACTCTAGGGGAGACGGAAAATGAGCCTGAAAAAAAGTGTTCCTTTAAATAACAAGTACTCACTAACTATAGGCCTTGCTCTTCTCATATCATTTAAAAAACTGTGATGTTCTGCAAAACAGCAAGCTTTAAAACACTTTTTTTCTTAACAAAAGGTTAAACAAAGGAAAATTTGATGTTTGGATCAATAAATACTTAAATTTGCCTGGACTTACACGGCTTGGCTAACAGGCTAAAGCTAAATTGCTGAATAAAGTCGTTATTTTTGTTTGTTTTTGCGCACAAAAAGTATTCTCGTGGCTTCATAACATTAAGTTTGAAGCACTGGAGTCACATGGACTATTTTAATTATGTCTTTCCTATACTTTAAGGCCTTGAAAGTGTTCATCACATTGTTGTCTATGGAGGGATCAGAGAGCTTTGGGATTTCATAAAAAATATTTTCATTTGTGTCTGAAGATGAACGAAGGTTTGGAACGACATGAGGGTGAATAATTAATGACAGAATTTACATTTTGGGGTGAACTAACCCTTTAAATTGGTGTTCACTTTTCGCAGTGATTATTTCAGCTGATGTAATAATTATGATGTATTTGAATTTTATGTTTTTAACATTGTTCGAAACATTGTTTTAATTAGATGTTCTGAATGTAGACTGTTCTCAGACCAATGCTCATTGAAAAAACGGTTATACGAAAATTAAATACTGTTGCTACCTCTTGTAGTACATAACGTTTTTTTACTTGGTCAGCTTTATGTAAAGGTGAAAAAGTAAGCTACTGTGTTTTGCACTGTTGCATTGTCATTTTAAAGTTAATAAATGCTTTGTATTGAGATGCTGATTTACTGTTTCATGGTAATTTTAAAAAATATAGAAAATAATTAAATTTATATTTAAAAAAAGTAGCTTGGAAAAAAGTAACTTAATGTGTGGCTTACAAGGAGACATTTGTAAATATTACTTAAAAGAATATATTAGATATACTTAAAACTATAGTTTTCTAAATTGATAAAATTGAGTTGCTATTACTTAAGAGTCCAAGTTGAAAACATTCAAAGTCTAATAGGATAAACACAAATAAAATGAGTTTAAAATACTCAAAAAGCTGATGCAAATATTTGCAAACAAGTCAAAAATACTATACTTTTTGCAGTGAAAGAAACAAAAAACCCAAAACAATGAAACGGTTCAGATTACTTAAAATGTTTTAGTTTTGAGAACTCAAAAGTAAAGGAAAGTTCGAAATACTCATAAAAGTTCATTTAATTGAACTAATTGGTTTAATTTGAGTTGGATCTACTCAAACCAATTAATTACTTTGAGCATTAGAGCTTTAATACATCCTTTTTTGTAAAATAATTCAGATATTTATGGTTTGGTAGGCCGTTGTGTTGAAACAATGGCATTTTTCGAAAAGAAAGAAAGTCATACAGGTTTGGAACTACATGAGGGTGAGCAAAGATGACAGATTTTTCATTTTGGGCTGAAATATCGCTTTAATTTCGTATCACAACACTTTTTCTTATCCAGAAGGGCAAGACTTTATTAACTTTTTCACAAATACGCACACGCACACTTGAACAAAGCCAACTTTCTATGGATAAGTGAACAAAGGATCCTCTGTGTGGAAGAACTTTGAGAAGTTCCATGGCGAGCTTGGCTCAGTCCACTTCCAGCGCTGCGTGGTCCCTCTCCGGCCCGGCTCCCTCCCTCGGATTGGAATGCAGGTCTGCATTCTCCTTAGGGCAATCATGCTGGAATGTTCCCGGCTTCCAGATGGTCCTCTAAGGTCCACGACTGTGGCAGCAGAGACATTCTTTGGCTACAGTAAAAGAGGAAATAAATGGGTTTCTCTCCTAACTCAGGGGCTGATCCAAAAGTGTGGCAGAGGGAGATTTTTTTTTGAGGATAAAGCACGAGAGAAGAAAGGTTTGGATTCTCACAGATGGCACATGCACATTTGAAGGAAGCTCAGTAGAGAAGGGTTTTCATCTCTTGGAACCTGAATGTGTTATCTCTGAGGAACCATTAGAGCCTTGATGGATTTTTTTACTGCTTTGACTATTCCACAGCACTGTATCCTGCCGTTTCTGTTGACGCCGATGTAGTGAAAAATGAAAATTTGGTAATTTACTCACCGTCATAATGACTTTCTTTCTTCCAACGAACAGAGAACAAAGAATGTGCCCTTTTTTATGCAGTTACTGGGAATGAGGACTGGAGCTTTCAACCTTCAAAAAGGACACCGAAGCACCAAAACATATCATAAATATATCATAAAAGTGCTCCATATGATTTATTTACTGTATACTGCAAGTCTTCAGAAGCCATATGATATCTTTGTGTGATGACTACCTTTATCGTACGTTAATGGTGCGTTTTTGTCTATTTGTAAAACTAGAGAAGAGGATATTCAAACAATTTCCTTTCATACTACTGTTTGAAAATTTCAGTAAGAAATCAGTGAGTTTTTTTGAAAGGGGTCATGAACTGCATTGTTTTATAATGTTTCCTGGTGTGCACTTATAATGTTAGTATGATTTTTACATCAAAAATGGTCATAATTTAGGAGTAAAAGGCATTTTACCCTGATTTAAAGGTCCCGTTCTTCGTGATCCCATTGTTTAAACTTTAGTTAGTGTGTAATGTTGCTGTTAGATCATAAATAATACCTATAAAATTATAAAGCTCAAAGTTCAATGCCAAGCGAGATATTTTATTTAACAGAAGTTCCCTTTCAAAGCCTACAGCGAACGGCCGGCTTGGACTACATCCTGGTACTTCCTTCTTTTAGCCTGGATGCCAGACGAACTTAGTCCCGCCCACTAAATTTTTTTGCACGGGCAGTTCGGTCTGGACTTGATCCATAGAGAAGTAATTATGCCCGAACAGAAACTGTTCAGACCAATGAAATTGTCAGGGCGGGCTTTAGACGATGATGGACAGATGATAAACAGTAACGTAATCATCCACCTCATCAAAGGCGCTTGGGTTGAATTTGTTCTAATCCTAAACGGAGAACTTGTTCGTATATGCATTCACCTGCACTATTTCTCTCAGAAATGATGATCGTGTTGGTGAGTACTCTGTGTATCCTTAAATTCTTTTTTACAACACCGGCAAAGATCGTTTACACTCATCTTCTTCTTCTAACGTAACTTATTCCAGCGCGTACAGACAGGGTTGCCAAGTTTTACAGCAAAACCCGCCCAATTGCTACTCAAAACTAGCCAAAAACAAGCCCAATAGCTTTCCGGGTGGGGAGGGGGTTCTCCGGGAAAAATGGCATTTGGGGGGTAAAATATGTGTTATTTTGGCACGGCTGCTAAATTTCGCATTCATGGGTCTGTATATCACAAAATTGGGGTCGCTTTAACCCGCGGACTTGGCAACACAGTGCAGTTGAGTTCTGTTGACATTTGACAACTAACGTTATGCGTCGCTCCGTTGCTCTGATTGGTTGTAGGTCTATCCAATTGAGGTCTTTCCTGGTTCGGTTGAAACACGCCCCATAAATCACAGCCCAACGGAGCAGGAGCAGACTCATATTCTGACTAGAATTGAGTATGACGACGTCAGGCTATCCTTCTTTAATTACGTCAGTAGAACAGTCGAACAGACTAACCTCCGCCCACAAGAATACGTGAAAAAAGGGGGCATGGTCTTGTTGCTGTCCCACGTGGAGAAGAGGAAGTGTCGCGTGGAGAAAAGGAAGTGTTGCGTTTGAGTGTGTTTGTCGCCATGTCGTCGAGACGCTGTTATTTTCATCCCGGAGTCAAATCACCTTTGTTTGGCTTTCCCAGGGACGCTGTAGAGATCATTGAGCGCATATATCTCCCGTTAAGAGGCGTGACCTTTCCGTGCAACGTGCGCTAAGCTGCTGTCGAATCACAACACGGGAACCGCTGGCACAATCAGAACTCGTTACGTATTTCTGAAGGAGGGACTTCATAGAACAAGGAACTCATCAGCCGTTTTTAGGACAGTGAAAACAGCGGTGTACAGATGAGTAAATTGTGTGAAAAATACTGTGTTTTTTTACACGCGAAACATGAACACATGTTATATTGCACACTGTTAACACAATCAAAGCTTCAAAAAAACACGAAAAACGGGACCTTTAAGCCGCTCTGTTTGAAGGGGCGTGTCTGCTGTGAGACTTCAGTGTAAACGCCCACTGCTGTGATTGGCTGCTGTGTAAACGCCCACTGCTGTGATTGGCTGACATCTTTGCGTATGAAATATCTAGCTCTCTCGAAAACTTTTAGCATGTTTTTACTGTGACAGCTCTCAAGGTGAACTAATCATGAAAAGTGCTGATTATAGCATTATATTTAGATCTATGGCATAATATTCAGATGGTGGCATGAAAGGTTGCAGTGATGAGCATTGTAGTCAATCTAACTAAGAGTGCATACACTATGTAAATAAGAGATTTGTTGATTATAACGGGAGTTATCAGTCACTGATAAACTTGCGCTGTTGACCGTTTAGTCACTGGTTTGATTTACTGACACAAGAACATCTGACTGTACACAAATCATTACATATCAGAATTCACTGGTCACAGATCAGACATTAGAATTAATGGTTACTTACATGTTGTAGTATTACTATCGAGTTCATATCGTAAAAAAGTATGTTTGCAAAGCCTGTGCCGAAATTGTGACTGATTTACCAAATAATCTTCTCTCCTCGTCATCTCACTAACACGCCAGTGGGCGGGGCCAAAGTTGTAGGCGTTGATTTTCTTCGGCAGAGGTGGTCTTTCGCCTATGACATCATAAATAGGCACATTCCAGTCGTTCTCTGGGCTTGGTTACAATAAAAGCTGCTTTTGGACTAACAAGGAAGTTTTCAGTTCGGAAACTTACTGGATATATGTCCTCTTATATGTCAAAAGCTCAAGGAAAATTAGATTTTTCAGTTCATGACCCCTTTAAAAAATATTTCCATTCAGCAAGGATGCACAAAATGTGGTTTCCACAAAAATGTTATGCAATTTTCAACATTAATAATGTTTATTGAGCATCAAATCAGCATATTAGAATGATTTCTGAAGGATCTTGTGACTCTGAAGACTGAAAATTCAGCTTTGACATCATAGGAAACCTTTTTCAAAAACATTTTTTAAACCTAACTTATGAACAGTAGCATGTGTTACCCAGAAGAAATAAAGTCATAAAGGTTTGGAACAACATAAGTAAATAATAAAAGTATTGTAATGTTTCAGTGAACTGTTCTTTTAAAAAGGAACTTGGTTAATATCATTTTAAATAGCTCACGTATTATGTTTCTCTAACAGAACTAAAGCATTCTTAATTAATTCCCTGCCTCACATTGACATTGTACAGTTTTTCCTGCGGTGTGATTTAAAAAGGAACAGGCTTTTGGAATAATCTTGCATTTATGTTCATGAAAACATTCCCAGCTGTTGGCTCTTATGATGGTAAATGAATTTGTGAACTTAGTTTAGGACACAGTAGTGGCCTTTTTCATCTCTGTGTTCTTTTCTCTCTCCATGTCATGCCTCCCTCAGTCTCTGGCTGATTGAAATAAGAGTTATGGTCCGTGTAAGTCTGTGGTGGTCTATAATGGTGTGTGATGACAGCGTGGCTTTACATCATGTGCACGAGGCTGATAGCAGCGGCTGGCCGCCCGCTTGAGCCCAGCTCAGGACTGTCAATCACGGCTAGGGACTGAATGCCAAGTTTTATGATGGAACTCCGTGTGGACACTTCGGTCTAGGCAGCTACTCACCCCAACTACTTTATTAAAAAGATATTTCACCCCAAAATCTAAATTCTGTGTTCATTTACTGTCTTTCCAAACTTTTTTCTTCTATGGAACACAAAATATTTTTAACAGAATTTTAAAAGTTCAAACAAGTTGGTGGAATAATAGTTTTATTGGAGGTGCCTTCCCATTTCAGTATAAAGTTTATATTTAATTGTGTATTTTTGCATTTATATGAAAAGAAACCTAATTTTATACACATATACATTTAAAAAATACACATATATATATGTCATAAAATTCTACACTAAAATTATTTAAAAAAATAACTAGATACAATCTAAGATATATTTTTATTTAGTATATTTATATTTTACATTAGATTGTGTATTTTATTAATATATTTGCTCCTCTGGATCATCCAAATGGTCATTGGCAAACTTAAGACGGGCCTTGACATGTGCTGGTTTAAGCAGGGGAACCTTCCGTGCCATGCATGATTTCAAACCATGACGTCTTAGTGTATTACCAACAGTAACCTTGGAAACGGTGGTCCCAGCTCTTTTCAGGTCATTGACCAGCTCCTCCCGTGTAGTTCTGGGCTGATTTCTCACCTTTCTTAGGATCATTGAGACCACACGAGGTGAGATCTTGCATGGAGCCCCAGTCCGAGGAAGATTGACAGTCATGTTTAGTTTCTTCCATTTTCTAATGATTTCTCCAACAGTGGAACTTTTTTCACCAAGCTGCTTGGCAATTTCCCTGTAGCCCTTTCCAGCCTTGTGGAGGTGTACAATTTTGTCTCTAGTGTCTTTGGACAGCTCTTTGGTCTTGGCCATGTTAGTAGTTGTATTCTTACTGATTGTATGGGGTGGACAGGTGTCTTTATGCAGCTAACGACCTCAAACAGGTGCATCTAATTTAGGATAATAAATGGAGTTGAGGTGGACATTTTAAAGGCAGACTAACAGGTCTTTGAGGGTCAGAATTCTAGCTGATAGACAGGTGTTCAAATACTTATTTGCAGCTGTATCATACAAATAAATAGTTAAAAAATCATACATTGTGATTTCTGGATTTTTTTTTGTAGATTATGTCTCTCACAGTGGACATGCACCTACGATGACAATTTCAGACCCTCCATGATTTCCAAGTGGGAGAACTTGCAAAATAGCAGGGTGTTCAAATACTTATTTTCCTCACCGTATATATAAACAGAACCAACACACTACATTACACTTCTGTAATTAAAAGTATATATATATATATATATATATATATATATATATATATATATATATATATATATATATATATATATATAAACAAATATATGAATAAAATACACAATCTAATATAAAATATAAATAAACTAAATACAAATATATCTTAGATTGTATCTAGTTATTTTTTCTCTAAATATTTTTTATGATTTTAGTGTAGAATTTTATGACATATTATTGATGTATACTTTTGCAGTTACATGTAAAGATGTTTATTTTACTCTAATGCTCCTTATTGGTCTAGCTCAGAGATTAAACCTAATGACGAGCCCTGTCGGGGGTCAGCAGGAGCGAAAGGCTCGTCTGGAGATCATTGACCCTTTATTGTCTTCTCACATGTTACTGTCATGGTGTTTTAGTCAGCTAGTCTTTTGGTAAAAGCATTTTCAGAAGATGTTTTCGGGAGGGACACACGCCTCTGTGTTCAAAGGACAGGTCAGGTTTGTTTTGACTGTGGCGCAGGAACCCTAAATTAGCACCCATGGTTTTTCCTCAAATTTACTTAACCATTTTTTTTTACAGGTCCCTTTTGCGTCCACGCTTTGCTGGCTTTAACAAACAGCAGCTAATTCTTCATGAAAGCTGCCAAAAAAAGCCAGTCGTCCATGGAAAATTCCATCTGTAACAGCAGGTCCGAATCACTGCAGGTCTGTCTGTGTTTTCACAGTGTTGGGTTGTGATAAGACAGGACTGCACATAAACATCCACCTGCCAACCCACATAGATACAACCGGATGTCAGAATTTTTAGAAATGGACGTAATTGCTATGAAGAGCTCCAGTATGTGAGTTCTGGAACTCTCTGGCTACATTCTGACCAGTTGACTTGGCAACCCAGAAGTCAACAACGATAACCCTTCATCCCTGGCAGGCCACTTCACAGACAGCGCTCTGGTAATTGAGATGTAACATGCCTAGTGCAGTTATATATAGATTGAAAAGTCAGATGAGGAGAAGACAAGCTTTTTTATGTGCTAGGACTTCGTCTTTTAGTGGTTTACAAACATTGTACTCCACAAGCACTTACTTTCTTTACTACTGACTGATGGTTATATTTGTTTTTACTGGTTTTTCATATAAAGTAATGGATTACAAAAGGTCAGTGATTTTACTCTTTTAACTGGGGTAAAATCTAGTGATGCTCCAAACTCTTGCAGATAATTACTTTCTGACTAATAAGTGATAAATGGCCGATATTAAAAGTATGTACTATTTGATTAAACAAGTACAAAATGAAAGATTGAAAACTAGTGCTATCAAATCAATGAATCGCGATTAATCGCATGTAACATAAAAGTTTGTTTGTCTACACTATATTGCCAGAAGTATTGGGACCATAGATATACATAATAACAATAAAGGCTAGATGTCTCGTCCGCGCTGCTGGCCAATGGAGGTCGTCGTCCGCACCTGGCGGCCATCTTGTCACAGGCAGCTCGCTCACTCGCAACATTGTTTTCATGGTGCTTGCACTTTTTAAATAACCATAACTTGCTCAATTTTCTACCGATTTTCAAACTGTTTAGTTTGTTATAAACGTCAGAGATGTAGTTATGACAATGCATACTTATGAAAAAAATGTCATAATTTGTTCAATCATCCATAATTATAGTCACGTTAATAACGTTTGTAAGAAACCAAACCATTTGTAAATCCGTCAAGATTTCAGTGAGATGAGAGTATTTGTGTTCATGCAGATCACTCGCCTTACATCAGGCACCACAGAGCCCTATCTGTGACAAGATGGCCGCCGGTGATGACGTTAGAGACTCCGCGGTAAGACATCTAGCCTTTATTATGTATTTCTATGATTGGGACACCCCTCCAAATCATTGAATTCAGGTGTTCAATCACTTCATGGCCACAGGTGTATAAATCAAGCACTAGGCATGCGGACGCTTCTACAAACATTTGTGAAAGAATGGGCCGCTCTCATGAGCTCAGTAAACTCAAAAGTGGTTCCAAGGGTGGCCATACGTCCGGATTTTGGCCGGACAGTCCGGATTTTAAATCCCCTGTCCGGTGTCCGGCGCAGCCTCAAGCCAGACACTCATTTGTCCTCCTATTTGGAGTTGCGCTGAATCAGCCTAAAAAAACCCCGCTCTAGAATCTTTATTGGAAAGCAGCAGCATAGCGTCTAATGCCTCTGATCAAACAAATAATTGACTGAAAGCTGTGTCAAATAAATATCTAATATATCATTGGTTAAAAGCATAAACAAGCCTCCACATCCATGTGCTGGCTATGTCATATCATAACGCTAACATGCCAAAACGTCAGACCTCATTTAATCCGGAATGGACAAAAGAGCAGGAATTTATGTCAAAAAGCAGTAGAGACGATTTTCATGGATTTTGCACTGTGGCAGATTATTTGTTTATTTATGCTTTTCTTTTATTTCCAGAAGTCCAGAAATGTTATGTTTTCAGGCACTGCGCACTTTGCAAGACAGGTTCCTCTCAGTGGTCAGTTTTTGAAACAGACATCACAATATCTTGAATAAATACAAATACTGTGACCAGAAACCTCTTCTGTTACACATAGGTCTACATCAAGTTATATTTACATTTATGCATTTGGCAGACGCTTTTATCCGCGACTTACATTGCATTGCATTCAACGTACACGTTACATTTTGTCAGTTCTTGCTTTCCCTGTGAATCAAAACCATGACCTTGGCATTGCTAGCGCATGCTCTACTGTTTAAGCTACAGGAAAGCCAAGAATCTAGAATATCGTAGATCAAATTCGTCTGGCAATGAATAGAGTATGCTATTTCAGAATTACTGTATCATGATACCAACGATATGATGGACAAAATTGTATTGTAGTTGCGAGTACACAAGAGTCCTATGCAATTATTCTCGCCTCATGAAATGCCGCAAAGTGTCCTCCATTTTGGTGTTATGGAAATGGCCACCCTAGTGGTAACGTGATCGGTTGCCACCTTTGCAATAAGTCCATTCGTGAAATTTCCTCACTGCTAAATATTCCACGCTCAACTGTTAGTGGTGTTATAACAAAGTGGAAGCAATTGAGAACAACAGCAACTCAGCTACGAAGTGATAGGTCACGTAAAATCACAAAGCGGGGTCAGCGCATGCTGAGGGTCACAGTGCGCAGAAGTCGCCAACTTTCTGCAGAGTCAAGAGCTCCAGACCTCCAAACTTCAGTGGCCTTCAGATGAGCTCAAGAACAGTGCGTAAAGAGCTTCTTTGGCAAGCTTGATGACAGTTTTTGTTCCTGGTTCGATAGACCTCCTGTGCATGATTTGAAAGCTATTGATTTTCCATTTTGTAAGTGTGCTTTAATTATATTTTTCAGAAAGTAAATTCAAAAAACATCTCACTTCAGTTTTTCTTCAACCTCGGGAGGTGATATTGGATTTAAATCACTGCAAAAGACAGACTGCATTGGTAATGCAATACTTACATTGATTTCTTCAGGAGTGAAGCAGAAGATGGACAGGAGTAGGAGAGAGTAATCAGAAAAATAGCATTCTTCTGTGTGAAACAAGGGCCAGCGTTTAAACATGTGACATATTTAGAAGTTCTATTTTGTAGCTTATTGAAGGACTGTGTGGAGCTGAATGGACAAGCCAGTTTACGCTCAACCCCACAGAGTAAGAGGACATTGTTCATCTCAGTCTATTCAAAGCACTGACTCTGGGTTTTTACGTCTCAGCCCAATGAATCTATAATACACTAGAACACATTTAGACATTTTTTTATAGAAAGTGAAATGTACAGTAAACAACCGGCAGCTGTTGCCAGAAATAAAAAAAAATATGGTTGTAAAAGTTTAGGTTTTTTACGCATTGATCTTAAATCACTGGTTTGATTTACTGACACAGACAAAGAACATCTGACTGTACATGAATCATTACATATCAGAAATCACGGATCACAGATCAGGCATTATGAACATGATTACTCACATGTTGTGGCATTACTGTTGAGTCCATGTCATATAAGTCTATTTGCAAAGCCTGCGCCAAAACCGCGACTGATTTCCCAAAGAATCCACAGTGAAATGTACGAATACAAATAAATAATGCTCAACTGAGACATTCACATTGTTGAAAATAAATAAGCACATTCCTAGCATTTGGATCCTTTGGAAGGTAATGCTATGTTTAGTTACTGTTCTCTCCTCATCATCTCACTAACACACCAGTGGGCGGGGCCCACAACGCGATGATGTAGAAGATTGCCAATTGTTTGCGAGTCTATTTTAACAGTTCCATAGTTTTTCTGTGTGGTTGTAGTAGCTCACTAAGGGTGCTTTCACACCTGAGCGTTTGTTTCAGAACCTGGTGTGTTTTCTCCTTTGGGTCAGTTCATTTAGGCATATGCGAACACGGCAATCCGCG
Source organism: Romanogobio albipinnatus (assembly GCA_023566225.1). Taxonomy (NCBI): domain Eukaryota; kingdom Metazoa; phylum Chordata; class Actinopteri; order Cypriniformes; family Gobionidae; genus Romanogobio; species Romanogobio albipinnatus. The sequence continues at coordinate 3,434,188 of CM042259.1, read as the reverse complement.
CCAAAACAATCACTCCGAGTTCGATTGCAAACAAACTCTGGGGTGGTTCGCTTGAGGTGTGAAAGCAATCTGACTCAACAGACCAACGAACCAACTGGTATTCTAATTCATAGGAAAACTCTAGAGGAAACTCTGACCAATAAGAGGACGGTTGTACACGCATGTGACTTGCGGGAACACATTTTGGTACGCTTTGAAAGGTTGTCCTGTGAAAGCGAAACGAAACAAGAAGAAAATGCAACATTGTAACAAATTGAACTGAACAAAACGAATGATCTATAGGTGTGAAAACACCCTAAGTCACAGTCACCTTCTCAAGCTAAAGAAAAGGACACAGTATTGATCATGACGGGACACAGATCAATAGGAAGATAATCACTCTTGACCCCAGTGCCACTGTGACCTGTAGGAGGGCATGCATGGTTCTTTGTGCTGATAAAAAAGGCGTAGTAAAGAGCGGTTTTGTTTGCTTGATTTATTTTGTGTGTTCTAGAGCAGGGGAAGGTACGACGAAAAGTCGTAGTCTGTTTTTTAAACTCCTGGTTCAGCTGTCACAGCACAATGTGACAGTCTAGTAGGGCAGCGTAGGACAACCTGTGATGGACGAGTTTTACACACACACACACACACACGCACACACACACACACACACACACGCACACCAATTCTTCACATGAGCAGTGGACTATAAACTACAGATTTAATTTTCTAGTTGGCAGTCTTTCCATGATTTGTAACCAGGGTTTTCTGTCAGTAGGAGTGTGTGCATTTTGCATAATTTTAGTAGTGCATGCTTGGACTTATTGCTCATATTCATGGTTAGGGATTTTATTTACATTTTTTTGTAACCAGCCAGAACACTAGCGACCAACTAGCGACGTGCTAAAAACCACCAAGAGAGTAGAATCTAGTTGATCATTTATTCTGAAGACCATGTGACACTCCTTGTCAAACCTCCCTCCCTCTATATATCTCATTTTAATATCATCTATCACTGTTTCCCTTAAAGGCCCACTGAAATGCCTTGAAACGTGCAGCATTATTCAGTGTGTTGACGTAATTTCCCCTGAAACAGCTCCAGCTGTTTGCAGCTCCTCCCCTTTTTTAAAACAGTCAAATAACTGCTCCACGCGGCTCCGGGGTGTTAATAAAGGCCTTCTGAAACTAAACGATGCGTTTGTGTAAGAAAAATATCCATATTTAAAAATGTATTTCATTTTTTTCTATGGCTCTGCATCAGCCGTCCCTGCGCCATCGCTTCCGGCGAATAAGGTCAAAATACCGGTGCGATCATAGATACATACATAGACTCCTCATTAGTGCCTGCGCGGATCGGTCGAATGAGGCATCTACGTATATATATCTTTGATCGCGCCAGTATTTTGACCTTATTTGCCGGAAGTTATGGCGCTGGGAATACTAGATGACATTCGTCTGATAAGAGGTCAAAAAATAACAAATACTGTTGGGTTTCTCGCAGAAACCGATGGTTTCGTGTCTTAAGACATCAATGTGTCGCCACGAGCCGCATGGTTTAATAAGGATTCATATGTCTGTGTGTTTTTACTCTCATTGCTCTCATACTCTAAAATATCCCCATTGACATGCATTATACGACTATCACACTGCAACGGTTGGAGTTATAAAAACTTAATTTGTGTTCTACTGAAGAAACAAAGACACCTACATCTTGAATGCCCTGGGGGTAAGCAGATAAACATAAACATTTCGTTTTTGGGTGAACTGTCCCTTTAAGCTAACATAGTCATACTGAAAGCTAAAAAACTTTTGATTTCAGGGGGCCTTTAAAAATAATTTTATTTTCCTCTTTTTACTCTCTATTTGTCTCATCAACCTTTGCCGTTTCTTTGAAGTCGATGTTCGCGTCTTCACGAATGTTTCTGGGTCTGTTTATTTCACTATAGCTATGCATGTTATTATTTTCTGATTTCATTTTGCAAAAATATCACTGGTTTTATAAACTGAGGTACAAAATTCACCCTCTATTGCTATATAGGTGGGATATTGTTTCATTATTATTATGGCAGAGTATCAAACCTTGAATATTACATGGGGGGGGCGAAATTGTATTAGGGTATCTTGATATCATCCCACTGCAATCCATTTCCTCTAAGCTTAACTGGGATTTTCTTTCCCACATCCAAGCTGATGATGACTCTACTTGTGATGCATGTCTCCTAGGCGGTGACCTTGAATCCTCTTTTTCTCTCCTTTAGGTACATAACCAATTGTGACTAAGAGTAAATTACTCATCTCCTTCGTAATGCGAGACCTCACTTCACACTGGCATTATTCATTAGTATGAGACTGGGAGTGATTTCACACCTCCTATCCACCTTTACATGTTTTCCATGACTTTCTTTGATGTCATTGGTTCCCATCATTTTTTTTACCCTTCAGATTCCTGCTCCACTGCTCTCCCATGATCAAAGCTCCTTTTCTATTTTAAATCACATCTTGAAAGGCAGAAAAATATTAAAAGGGTCCAGGGTCTGCATGGCCTTACATGTAAGCTATTACGATCCCATTTTAACAAAGTAAAAGGCAGGGAACATTTAAAGTGAATTGGATTAAATGTAGGCTTGCATTTAAGGTGTTAAAGTCCCCCTGTAGTCAATAATTGTATCTCTTAGAAATCGTCTTTGATCACCAAAATAACATATTTAACCATTATTTCCTATGAAAATAATGTCTTCATGCAATAGCTTGAATGCAACTCGACACCCTTGCTTCATTTAGTATATGTGGATTCATGAATATGCAAATGAGTCCCGCCTCCACTCACTCACATCTCAGAGATCCACTCGCTCAACTTTACTCAAGTTACTGTAGTAAACGCTGCACAATGGTGTCGCTCTTTACCACGTCAGACACATAACGCTCATTAATATGATTAGCCTTGACTACACTATCAAACAGCTAATAATGTGTTGCTTATGTTACACAAACCCTGTTCCCGTTCGCCATCTCAGTCTCAGCATCTTTAGAAACACTTTGAACATCACAGACCGTCAGTGGAGAAAGGCATAAAGTTAATCATAACAGCGTAATATACATCATAGACATCATCCACATGCTATATTGCTAAATGTACACGATTTTTCATATCAACAGAAGAATATAGCGGGATAACCTGTTCTCTTGAGACTCCCTGCTTCAGAGAATAGTTAATGATATGCTAAAGTTTTTGAGACTGTCTTTGGTTCACTGCAGTTTTAAAGAGAAAATCAGCAATGGTGTTGACTTGCACATGATTTGTCTTAAAGCATATTAAAAACACCACATAGACATACAAAAAACATAAAAAACTTGATTTTCACCACAGGGGGTCTTTAAAAAAGCATTAAAATCCCATTGATATGTAGAGATAGCTATAAGTAAGCAATTTGTAGATTGATTCCCACAAAAAAGTGCAAATTTAAAGCATTGCTTTGTTTTGTTTTTTTGTGCAGCCCAACCTGCCCGACAACAGCAGCACTGGCTCAACCAATGGCATGAGTTTGGGGTGGAGCTATCTATTTGACTGACCAATAACAGATTGGTGAAACCCATGTTTGGAAACAGTCATTATTTTTGCGATTATGTTTGTTAATTGTTAAAATGAGTTAATTAGCTTCAAAACCTACACAGTTCATAAGGGATGTTCACCCAAAAATCAGTATTTACTAACCTTCAAGTGTGTGTGTGTGTGTTTTCATACTGTAAAAGTCAATGGAGTCAAAAGTTGTTTTGAATCCCCTTGACTTTGATTGTATGGACAAAAACATTATTTTATGAATTTTATTAACAATATTTTTTTATGTTTCACAAATGAACAATACAGGTTTGCAACAACATGAAGGTGAGTAAATGACGTCAGAACTTTTATTTTTGGGTGAGCTATCCCTTTAACATACAGTACAGGCTTCATGGGTAATGAGTGAAGTTTATTTATTTACAGTTTATTTATTAACTTCTAGAACTTCTACTAGAACAATGGAACTCTGTTCTTTTTCCGAGAACCTCTCGACTGTCATTTAACATCTGGTATTGATAGAAGTTGTGGGTCTTTTGGGAAGGTTCCTCCCAACGGTTCGTTTTCTCAACTCTCTCCTGCTGATTCCTGAATGACGTCGTCTCCTCTGTGTGGGAATGTACTGTGTTGTAACTGCATCCAGATGTTTCCAGTGTTGACTTCAACCAAACTCAATAAACTTCCCATTCTCTCTAGGGTTAAAAAGAAAAGCAACGCTCAACATCTGCAAGAACGTTACGTTGAAACTAGTGAAATCATTGGGGGTGTTGAAAGCAAGACTCTAGAAGCACTTCAGATCATAACCTGTTTATGAAAGACTTTCTGCTTTCTTGTCTCAAAACACCCAGTTAGTGTGTGGGTTAGGACAACAATGCCTTCGTTTTCTCTATTTAATCCTCAATCCTGTTAAAGAGTTTGTAGGTGGTCTGGGGAAGTCCTCTTCCTTCAGAAAATACTTCAAAATGCACATTTTCAGAAGCAAATATTAACATGGTTTAGGGTTTGAGGAGATTGATTGGTTTAAAGGGGTGATTGATTATTATTTCACTTTGTTAACTGTAGTTAGTGTGTAATGTCGCTGTTTGAGCATACACAACATCTGCAAAGTTACAACACTCAAAGGGGGATATTTTCTTTTACAGAAATCGCTTTTTAAGGACTACAACAAACGGCTGGTAGGGACTACAACAAGCTTCTTCACAGATTAGTGACATCACTAACCCTTAAATTTACATAAACCCGCCCCCGGAACACGCAGGCCGTGTTGAGAAGAGGAAGAGTTGTTGTAGTCGAGCACAGTCGTCCGTCTTTCACATTTACTGCAACACAGTACCAACACAAATACAATAGCATGTCATAAAGCAAGATGACAACATAAGTTATAACCGTAATTAAACTAAACTACACCTGTTCTATCTTCAGATATTCTCTGGCTCATCTCACAACAGTTCCCACACCAGCGGTTTATAGATTATCATGACTGAATATGCTAATCGATGAAGATAGTGAACTCATAAATTCATCAAGTAAGCATTCAGAAACGTCCTGTCTCATTCTACATGTTGTCTCTTCTACTTGAGTCTCTCCATCATTGTCCGACTCCGGTTTGATCATAAAAGGCTGAACAGTTTCTGATATTTTCAGTGTGTGTGTGTGTGTGTGTGTGTGAGGTAATCGGAGCTGCTAACACGAGCTCTTGAAGCTCCGCCCTCTTCCTGAAAGGGGGCGGGAGCAGCAGCTCATTCGCATTTAAAGGGATTGTTAACATGCTGTAAAAATGATCTGTGGGGAATGTTGAGCTAAAACTTCCCATACACACTCTGGGCACATCAGAGACTTATTTTACATATTTAAAGTCAAGATGAATTTGAAGTGATTTGAGGTTAGGTAGATGATGACACAGTTTTCAGTTTAAAGCAAGTAATCTGTGGAAGGAGCAACTCAGTTGGACTGACCAGACTCGTTCTGTAATGTTAAACAGGAAGACGGTGTGGAATAGAAATGTTGCATCATTCTCAAAAGCCTCTTAATTTCAGGTTTGAATTGGCTTTGGTCTGTGTGGATATGATCTTTCACCATATGCTGCCATAATGGAGCCATCTGTGATCAGATCTTCAAGCCAAGATGTCACACACTGATGTTAATGACAGGAGGGGATGCATGAACATAGAAACCCAGGTTGGTCATGTGAAGCCTTCAGGGCTCCATTTTCATCTAAATTAGTGACTATAATGAAACGGTCTGTTTCATTAGCCAGGGAGAGTTGTCATAGTCCACCAAATTATATTCTTAATGTGATTGCAATTTTTTTAAATAAATGGATAGCATGCAGAAATTAAATTTCTGTTATCATTTACTCGTGGCAACTCTGTATGACTTTTTTCTGTGCAACATGAAAGAAGATATTTTGGAAAATGCCTTTTTTTTCTCCTTACAATGAAAGTCACTGGGCTTCAAAGTTGTTTGACTTTCATTACATAGGCAAAAATATGAGTGGCGGCTGGTCAATAGGGTAATTAACCAGCGTTAGCCAGAGAAGAAGGCTACTTCAGCACATTGTAAAGGCCCTGTCCCAAATGGCACACTTCATGTGCACTTTCGGTCTTGTGGACTTACAATGGCCGCTGCGTGCGCGTGTTTACCTCCAGTCTTTGTGCTAAGCTAGGCTAGCTGGAGCCGTTTACCTCCAGTCTTTGTGCTAAGCTAGGCTAGCTGGAGCCGTTTACCTCCAGTCTTTGTGCTAAGCTAGGCTAGCGGTGGGTGCGTCAGACAGAGTTATGGCACGCACGGAGATGAGAATGGTATGTATGGACTTATCTAACTCTGGGGATATGGTGAATAAGTCCCAAAAAGGCTTTCCTGTAGCTCAAACAGTAGAGCATGGCGCTAGCAACGCCAAGGTCATGGGTTTGATTCCCAGGGAAAGCAAGAACTGACAAAATGTAAAATGTGTACCTTGAATGCAATGTAAGTCGCTTTGGATAAAAGCGTCTGCCAAATGCATAAAAAAAATACAAAAAAGTCGGCGTGTTCCTTTAACAATTACATTCAGTCCTGCATTAACCATGTGATTCAGTATATTTTTTAGCACCAACCGCCACTGAATATCTTCTTGTGTCCCTCAGTTGGCTCCGCTGATTAACGTGGCACCAGGCCTGTAGTCTCATCATCCCTCAGAAGAGCTTGCTCATGAGAACATGAGTGGACTTTGTCTAAACTCGCAGACCTCACGCTGACCCGTTTGTCATGGCCTTTCATCTTTGACCTGACGCTCCCTCCTGAGAGAGGCAACAGTAGTATTGATAAACGTCAGGCTGCTTTTGCAGCTGTTGAGTTCAAACACTTCAGCAGGCATTAAAGTCTTCTGAAATAACTGTTATACAGACCAATTATCCATTATAATATTAACAAGATTGGAATTTAGCACCAAATATTTTAAGATGAATGGATCAGAGTGAGAGCTATTCTTTTTGCAAGCTTTTGGACATGGGACATACAGAATAATTTTACTATTAGAATATTAAATTATTACAATCATTCAATTTGTTGTTGAAATGTAATACTTCGGCTACTGGTTGGTTTGAATCAGTGTTGTTATTATTAACTAATCAAATACAAATAATTAAATTATTTTAAGCTGAAATTAAATAAAATGTTAGATGAAAAACTGAAACTTTTAAATGAAAAATGTTGCCTACTAAAATTATTAAAAAGTAAATTAAAGCTAAAATTAAAAAAATGACAATCACTACTATTATTATTATTATACATCACAAATATTTCTACCACAGTCACTCTTATTATCATCATGAATATTATTATTACTACTTCTAATACTATTACTACTATTATTATTACTAATACCATTATTGTTATTATAAATTAGAAATATTGCCACTACTATTACTAATATTATCATCAATATTATTGTTGTTACTACCACTACTGCTACTATTATTATTGTTGTTATAATCATTGTTACTATTATGATTACTACTTCTACTACAACTCTATCTCTATTCTCTTTCTATTGTTTTTGTCTTTTGTTATCCACCCTCTTTGTTTTTTTGTTTTTGTTTTTTTTTGTTGTTTTTTTTCCTTCTCCCAGGGGTTTTGGACCATTGCAGCTTGATGCAACTTTGTAATGTAATTGTTTTTGTTTATTTTGTTTTGTCCGTATTCTGTTGTTGTTTTTTTGTTACAACATGTGTATTGTTTTGAGCATCAATAAAAAAAAAAAATAAAAAAAAAAAATAAAAAATGACAATCACATAACAAAATTACTAAATCAAATAAAAATTGAAAGGAAATATAAAATATATTAATAATATTAATTATATGAAACTAATATTAAGTCCTATAATACTATATAGGGATGCACGATATATATCGGTCACCATATCGGTATCGGACGATATATGTCCATTTTTAACGTTATCTTAATCGGTCCGATAAGAAAATTTGGCCGATATATTAAATAATGTATTTTTTCCTTCAGCTGAGACACTTCAGATGCGCACTGTTCATTATGATGGGGTTGAATGCCTGAAATATGACTGAAATCACATCAAAAATAAATAAATACGGTTAAGTGCCGCGCAAGTCTGTCATATAGGCTACATAAAACTATAATGAGAACAACATAATTGTGTGCTTGGGACATGGCTTTTAATGTTGATTTTGTAATCAGGCTCTCAAATTATATAAAAATATTGATTTTGATTTATCTGTAAATTATCGGTTATCGGTTTGCAAATATAAAGAATTATCGGTTATCGTATTGGCCAAAATGCACCCCTAATACGATACATAAATAATACTAAAATAACACTGGTTCAAACCACTAACCCAAAGTATAACCATGGTAAATGTTAGGGCTGGGTAAAAAATATTGATTTCTCGATTTTAATTGATTCTCATTTTTATGAAACCATACCGATTCTTAAATCCCAAGAATTGATTAGTCTATCCTGTTTTCAGTTGATGAATGAAATAAACATTGTAGCGTCTCCCATCCAATCAATCGCAATAATCTTTGTGCTTTGTCACTACTGATATGAAACAAAGTCTCAGATTTCAAATTACGTCTATTTTATTATGAAATTCAAAAACATAAATACTATTTTGGCACTGTGGCATGAGATCGCTCTGCTCTGGCGTGAACTCATCCGCTTTAATATCAGTCACAGCGCCAAATAAACACGAATGAGCATCTGAAAGTGTGTTAAAAGAGACAGTACAACTTACAGAAATCTGTATCATGCCACATGGCATCGCTCAATCAGGGTTTCAACCGCGAAGATGTCAGTCAGTAAAACAGCTTGTGAACAATGTCATGTAACCTCACATTTACCTCAGAAAAACCATATCCATTGATTATAAACTCGTTAGTCAGCAAGAAAAAATAACTCTAGAAAGGAGCATTTTGATAAATACACTCACCTAAAGGATTATTAGGAACACCATACTAATACTGTGTTTGACCCCCTTTCGCCTTCAGAACTGCCTTAATTCTACGTGGCATTGATTCAACAAGGTGCTGAAAGCATTCTTTAGAAATGTTGGCCCATATTGATAGGATAGCATCTTGCAGTTGATGGAGATTTGTGGGATGCACATCCAGGGCACGAGCTCCCGTTCCACCACATCCCAAAGATGCTCTATTGGGTTGAGATCTGGTGACTGTGGGGGCCATTTTAGTCCAGTGAACTCATTGTCATGTTCAAGAAACCAATTTGAAATGATTGGAGCTTTGTGCCATGGGGCATTATCCTGCTGGAAGTAGCCATCAGAGGATGGGTCATAAAGGGATGGACATGGTCAGAAACAATGCTCAGGTAGGCCGTGGCATTTAAACGATGCCCAATTGGCACTAAGGGGCCTAAAGTGTGCCAAGAAAACATCCCCCACACCATTACACCACCACCACCAGCCTGCACAGTGGTAACAAGGCATGATGGATCCATGTTCTCATTCTGTTTACGCCAAATTCTGACTCTACCATCTGAATGTCTCAACAGAAATCCAGACTCATCAGACCAGGCAACATTTTTCCAGTCTTCAACTGTCCAATTTTGGTGAGCTTGTGCAAATTGTAGCCTCTTTTTCCTATTTGTAGTGGAGATGAGTGGTACCCGGTGGGGTCTTCTGCTGTTGTAGCCCATCCGCCTCAAGGTTGTGCGTGTTGTGGCTTCACAAATGCTTTGCTGCATACCTCGGTTGTAACGAGTGGTTATTTCAGTCAAAGTCGCTCTTCTATCAGCTTGAATCAGTCGCCCATTCTCCTCTGACCTCTAGCATCAACAAGGCATTTTGGCCCACAGGACTGCCGCATACTGGATGTTTTTCCCTTTTCACACCATTCTTTGTAAACCCTAGAAATAGTTGTGCGTGAAAATCCCAGTAACTGAGCAGATTGTGAAATACTCAGACCGGCCCGTCTGGCACCAACAACCATGCCACGCTCAAAATTGCTTAAATCCCCTTTCTTTCCCATTCTGACATTCAGTTTGGAGTTCAGGAGATTGTCTTGACCAGGACCACACCCCTAAATGCATTGAAGCAACTGCCATGTGATTGGTTGATTAGATAATTGCATTAATTAGAAATTGAACAGGTGTTCCTAATAATCCTTTAGGTGAGTGTATATGCACCATATTACATAGGCTATTCATTGTAATTTTTAATGTTCTTCAATATTTAATGTATGTATGTATGTATGAATAAATCTGGCACGTTTTTATGACAGCCACCATTTAAATTTAAAGTTTATATTTGACGAATTGGAGTAGAAATATGTAATTGTAAAGTTAATATTATAACTTTATTTTTTTTATTTTTTTTAAACATAATAAAACATAATTGAGTGTAATTTAAGTGTTTGTATACAAATCTGTTAATTGTTACCTTCAATATTATAGTAGGCTATAACTGACTCCCATAGTTTACAGCAGTAGTTCAGAGATTTGTTTTCCTTGAGAAAATTTGTCATGTGTACCTGATATATATCCAAAATAATTGATATTGAATCAAATCGAAATCGAATGTAGCCTAGTAAATGTGATGCTACAGTAGTAAATATAGTATAGATTGCAGTATCTTCAAGTCCGCAGAGATATTTATCAATACGGAAGAGAATTGTCTGGTCAGGTATACAGCCCAAAGTATATCAAATGCTCAGGCCGAGAGGCTCGTCTTTAAGCCAGCATAACACAATTCTTCATCCTCCCCAGCCTTGCAGATGATTATTTTTCTGAGAAGCATAGAGGGAATGTGAGTGTGTGGGCAGGAGAGAGCAAGAGTCCAGGAGTGGAGCCAGACATCTAGGTCATGAAAGAGCTCTGATAAAATACCCCAAAGCCTATAAGACTACCACTAGCACAGTATGAATGCCTCCCTTCCTCGAAAATGATGGTTATGTCAGGACAGTGCACTCCAGTTCTGAGGAATGACGTCTTTCAGTGTTAGAATAAGGACCAGCTGGGGTTTGTTCTCAATCAGAAGCGGTTGCATAAAGAGGGGCAGATTTATGCCGAAATCAAAGTGAGATGCTATATCTCTAGCGTTGGTCAGTGCCAGTGTATGGAAGGGGTGGAGCATAATCAATGATAGTGGTATTATCACAGATTTGAAGACTGATTGCTTCTGAAGAAACTTCACACAAACCTGTGTTGTTGGTTATGTCAGTTACCTCACTCTAATTTTGATAAATCGTACGTATTTGACGTATGAATTCGTACGAATGACCTACCTCAATCCCCAAACCACTGGGGTTTAGACAAAACGTACAAATACGTACGAATTGGTCGTGAGATAGCATTGGGTAACTTGTAATCTGTAACCTATTACATTTCCAAAGTAACCTTGTGTAAATTACTAATTTCTACTTTCATTGTCGTTGTATTTTTTTTTTTATTTGCCCGTTTTAAAAGGTGTACATGTGGCACATTGCATGCTCCATTGATAAAGTACATGTTGTTTACTTTGATAGCCAACAACACACAGACAGACATTTGAAGCAGTTTTACTCACCGCCTGCGGTTACAATGCAAGACCGTGAAACTTTATCGTTGGGACCGCTCCATCTTTCAGCATTAGACGATCAGCAAATCCAGAGTTGAACTGGGCCTTGTTTATAAAACAATCAACGCTAAAATGTAGGGAACAGAGTTGTCTTGCCCAGACAACCAAAAACATTGGTTTGACATTTTTTTTGGCATTGTTGATTTGTCGCAGTGCAGCCAACGACTTCCCTAAAGCCGAGCAAAGCGCGTTGTTGGGCGTGCTGCTTTCGCTCTCTCGCTCTGGTCGACGGGTGCGTGCGCACGGTTTGGTACGTACCTTGAAGTTACGGTTCGGTACAGCAGTTTTACAAAATTGCTTTTTATTTATATACTGAACAAATTGTTTCTGTCCTTAAATCAATTAAATTATAACTAAAAGTTTCTTGAAGATATTGCTGTAAACTATAGGGAGCCCTTACTTACACATTATATAATATTAAAGGACAGAGCCCAAACTATTATTCTAAATTCAGTTATTATTTATTTTTAGATATAATAATCAACACTCATAAGCTTCACATAAGGTTGTTTTTGCATTAACTTCTAAATCTAATTATTAATTTTATTTTTCTCCAATTCGTTGTTGAAATATAATCGTTTATACACAGTGTCTGTCATTTTCATGACATATTTATTTAAACATACATTAAATAAATAAGACATCACTAACAGGTTCAGTAGTATATAATGAATATAACGGCTAATATAGTGCATTTATTTAGCAAAAGAGTTGGTTTCTCTAGTGAGCTAACAGCTGTGGACACTGAATGACTTCTGAGGTCATGTGATGATACGTGACATTGTTTACAAGCTGTTTTATTGACATCTTTCCGCCGTTGAAACACCGATTGAGTGATTACACAACAAATGATACATTTCCGTAAGTTGTAATGTATCCTCAACATACCTTAGTATATATTCATTTATGTGTATTCTTTAGGAAGAGATGATCGCGCTGGCGCTTGAAATTGAACTGACGTGTCTATACAGCGGCTATACAGGCACGTCACATTAAAGAGCGTCAAAACGGCATTTATCGTTTGAATTTCATGATAAAAAGAACTGAATACTTAATATGTTCGTGTAGGAACTCGGATTGAAGTGTGTTCCGCACTTAAAACAAGCCGAATGTTAACTGTTAAAGAAAGCCCTGTACCGAAACAGTTCGATATGAATACGTGTACCGTTACACCCCTAGCGGGTGCCCTTCCGGGAGAAGTACGGCCCGTGCAAGCAGTGTTAATTTCGTTTACGAATAATTTGTCATTATTTTCGTCAACAACCTTTTTTTACTGACGAAAAAACGAGACGATAGCTAAATAAAAACTAGTGTTGGATGACAAAAACTATAACGAAAATCAACTGTCATTTTCGTCAACAAATAAAAACGAGACGAGAATGTTAGGGAGGGACGATTAGGGAAGAGATCCAGTCAGAACTGATGTCCTGTGTAACAGATGCGCACATTTGATCTGAGCTGATCTAACCGCTGGAGAACACGGCACTGTTGCGCTTCTACAGGCTCACGCAATTATTACAGCGCTCCAGAGCGGCTCACAATCAATGAATAGCACACATTTATGCCAGGCAATTGTTTATGAACTAATGCTGATGAATAATGACAATATTTACATTACGATGTTTTTATAGTAATATGTTTTAGACGGTTGTAACAACGAATATTTATCTCCTGAACTTGAATGAGCTCCTGCAACTGTAAGGCACAGACATTTCAAAATAAGAGTCCCAGTGTGTGTTTCGAGCTTGTTTATAATTAAAAGTCACACATTATATGTTTGTTTTTGGTTACACAAGAAACTATATTTAATTTAATTCCCATTTAATTCATAGTCAGGAGGAAAGACCAGTATTTGACACATATTCAATAAAGTATCAGGGTTATATAGTTCACTAAAACCATTTTAAAAAATCTTCATTATTTGAAATTAAATAAATGTTAACTGAAATTAAAAAAAATAACTTATTTGAAGCTTTAGCTTTAAAACAGAAATACAAAGTTATAAAAACTATATAGATGTTTTTAAAAAACAAACAAAAAAGTGAATTGAGCTCTTTCGTGTATTTTTAATGTCAAAAACAAAATGATGTCAAAATGTCAGTTCAAGTGACAGTCGGTTATGTAATGCTTAAATGCTTAATGTATTACAATTGAACTAAACTCATTAGATTTAGTCGACTAAAACTAGACTAAAACTAAAAACAATTCAGGTGACTAAAATATGACTAAAACTAAATGCCATTTTAGTCAAAAGACTATAAAACTAAATCAAAATTTGCTGTCAAAATTAACACTTCGTGCAAGGAAATTCCGCCCTTGTTGACGTCACACAGACCCATACTCAAAAAAAACTTCCCGAAACTTGTGAGAAACCAGAAGGAGTATTTTTGGCACAGAAATACTCCATCAAAAGTCTTTAACAGTGTAAAAAGCTCAGTATGCATGACATAGCATTACACCCCCCCTTTAAATTGTTATTTTTGAAAAAAAAAGTTACATAGTGTACCTTTTAAATTAAAAAAATATTGTTTTGTAGGCAACATTATCATTATTAGTTGATTGATTGTTTTTTTAAATCATGAAAAAGTTTGCGCTCATGGTTCGATTACCATGGCCACAGGGTTGTAAAAATTATTTGTATATAATATCAAATTATTATTATTAGTAGTTCTTAAAATCATGAAATTGACTTTAAAAGAAGGGATTTTCCTTGTTTTTCCCTCTGTGGTCTCAGGAAAGGTCATGAAAACTTGAAAATGCCCAATCTGCAGACCATCATTTCCATATTTCTTTGATGTGATATCCTCTCTTTCGACTGAAGACAGAGGATGGGGTGAGCGATTGCAGTGGAGATGAAAGTGGAATGTGTTGAGACTGTTGTCTGCTGTCGGAATGAGAGATACGTCTTATCATTGTGTGCTGGAGTGTTTACTGAACCCATGAGTGACTGATACTCGCGCGCTCCCGACAGCAGATCATCGCGATTGTAAGTGAAATGTGAAGGTTTTTTTTGAAGATTATGCAAGATCTTGAAGGATGCCGCTGCACTGCTGTCCACCGCACGTCGTGTTCCCGGTGGAAAACATGCAGATGCTGTGTGAAGGTGCTATCTGTGTGCACTCAGTAGCAATCAGAGGTGTTGCTCTTGGTGATAAGACAGTTGTCTCAGCTGTCATGTGTACGGTGAAGAGCCTGTGTTGGCGCTCTCATTTCCTGAGGTGTTGTCAGGCACTGTAGTGTTGACAATACACACCATCTGCGGTGTTGCTCTGTAACTACAGCTATTACTGACCACCAGAACACAACATATCCCATTGCTTTCCCCTATCAGGGGTTGCAAGTTATTTTTAGATTTGTTTTTTACTTTGCTATGATTATTTTTCTTACTGGGTTGAAATATGGGGGCATGCTTACACCACAAACACAAAACCTATTTTTATTTTACAAAAAAAAAAAAGCCATAAGGATAGTCAATCATTCACCGTATAATGAACCGACAAACTCAATTTTCTGCAAATTTAAAGCAATAAAATTTCCCGATCTAGTCGGTCTGAATACTGTTGTCATGTTCAAAGTCAATAGGAAAATATTGCCTGAAAACAGGGAACAGAAATATAACCTAAGAGGAGAGAGTATGTTTAAAAAAACAAATGGTCAGAACAAACTTTAAAATGAACACCATTTCAGTAAAAGGGGTCGACTTGTGGAATGGTCTCACCGATGATCTTAAGAGGAGCAACTCCATTTATTATTTAAAAAAAAAAGTTAAAAATCCAAATTTTTGACAAATATATGTTTCTTAATGCCTAAGAAAAATATTGTCTAAGATAAGTTTATGTATAATTGTTGTGCATTAATTGAAACAACACAAGCAACAAAAACATTTGTAATTAAGTGTGTGTATGTATGTATGTATATGAGTATATATACAGTACGTGTATATGACCATGTGTGTATGTATGCATTGGTTTATACATGTATATTGTTTATGTTTAAATTTGGATGGGTAGACGTTGTTTTGTAAATATGGTAGGCGTAATAAGCCACAGCTTCAGCCTACACCTTTTCAGTTACCCTCCTTGTTTGTAATGAATTTGCTGTACATACATTTTGTTTGATGTTAAGTAACCGAAGAAATCTTCATTTCATTCATATATTTGTAATTATATATATATATATATATAGGGAGTGCAGAATTATTAGGCAAATGAGTATTTTGACCACATCATCCTCGTTATGCATGTTGTCTTACTCCAAGCTGTATAGGCTGGAAAGCCTACTACCAATTAAGCATATTAGGTGATGTGCATCTCTGTAATGAGAAGGGGTGTCAAGTCAAGTCAAGTCAAGTCAACTTTATTTATATAGCGCTTTTAACAATGTAGATTGTTTCAAAGCAGCTTTACAGTGTTAAACAGCAAAATAATGCAGCCTAATTTTATTCAGCTGTATAGCCATTTGATGTCATCAGTTCATTTCAATTTCCATACGGTGACAGTGTGGGCTTTAGATCAATAATTAGATCAGTAATTTAGTTTACATGGTTAAATTAGTTTATTAATTAGATTTATTTTGATGTTTAGTTGAAAAATATAGTGTCCCCAACTGAGCACGCCAAGCCAGAGGCAACAGTGGCAAGGAAACCAAAACCCCATCAGGTGACCTAATGGAGAAAAATAAACCTTGGGAGAAACCAGGCTCAGTCGGGGTGCCAGTTCTCCTCTGGCCAATTTACAAACAACGTATTATTATTATTATTCTGGCTGCTTTACAGGTCAGAGGTCATAATAGATCGGAATATTCAAAGGACCGGAGGCAACACGCTGGAGACGGGTTTATTGAGGATGATGTTGATTAAATAATTATTAAAGTGCAATATTCGAATGATCGGAGGCAACACGCTGGAGACGGGTTTATTGCGGATGACATATCGATATAAGTATTATTTAATGATAATATTCGAACAATCGGAGTCATCACGCTGGTGACGGGTTTATTTAGATGCCGTGTCGATGAGGCAGTTGCAGGGGGAGGATAATTGACACGGTCTCTGCAGACACTTCGGGGTCCTGTGTTGGTCTTCTCTGGTCCACCATCTGATTAGGATACGGCCCAGATCTGGCTGACTGCAGTAAACCTCGGGATAAAACAGAGAGAATATCATTAGCGTAGATGCCATTCTTCTGATGATGTAACGAGTACATCAGGTGTTATGGGAAGTGTTCCCGGTTCCGGCTGACCTAGTTAATGCAGCCTAACAATCAATTAATTGATAAAGTGTTTTATGTGTATGCCACAGTAAAGAGATGTGTTTTTAGTCTAGATTTAAACTGACAGAGTGTGTCTGCTTCCCGAACAGTGCTAGGAAGACTGTTCCAGAGTTTAGGAGCTAAATAGGAAAAGGATCGACCGCCTGCAGTTGATTTGGATATTCTCGGTATTAACAACTGGCCAGAATTTAGAGATCGCAGTAGACGTGATGGAGTATAATATGTTAAGAGCTCGCTCAAGTATTGGGGAGCTAAACCATTTAGTGCTTTGTAAGTAATAAGCAAGATTTTAAAATGTATGCGATGTTTAATAGGTAGCCAGTGCAATGTTGACAGAACTGGGCTAATATGGTCATACTTCCTGGTTCTAGTAAGTACTCGAGCTGCTGCGTTTTGGACCAGCTGGAGTTTATTTATTAAGCGAGCAGGGCAACCACCCAATAGAGCATTACAATAATCTAGCCTTGAGGTCATGAACGCATGAACTAACTGTTCAGCATTTTGCATTGAGAGCATGTGCCGTAATTTTGATATATTTTTAAGATGGTAGAAAGCAGTTTTACAGATGCTAGAAACGTGGCTTTCAAACGAAAGATTGGTATCAAAGAGCACACCCAGGTTCCTCACTGACGACGAAGACTTGACAGAGCAGCCATCAAGTGTTAGACAGTATTCTAGGTTACTACTTGTGGAGCTTTTTTGTCCAATAATTAAAAATTCAGTTTTTTCTGAATTGAGTTGCAGGAAATTACCAGTCATCCAATGTTTTATGGCGGCTATGCATTCCGTTAATCTTGTGAATTGGTAAATTTCTTCAGGGCGTGAAGAAATATAGAGCTGAGTATCGTCAGCATAACAATGAAAACTAATGCCATGCTTCCTAATAATATCTCCCAGTGGTAGCATGTACAGGGTGAAGAGTAGCGGTCCTAGCACTGAGCCTTGTGGTACTCCATACTGAACTTGCGATCGGTGTGACATCTCTTCATTTACTGCTACAAACTGATAACGGTCGCATAGGTATGATTTAAACCATGATAAAGCAATTCCACTAATACCTACATAATTTTCGAGTCTATTCAAAAGAATGTTGTGGTCGATGGTATCAAATGCAGCGCTAAGATCGAGTAACACTAATAGAGAGATACAGCCACGATCGGATGATAAGAGTAAATCATTTGTAACTCTGATGAGAGCAGTCTCAGTACTATGATACGGTCTAAATCCTGACTGGAAATCCTCACAGATACCATTTCTTTCTAAAAAGGAACATAATTGTGAAGACACTGCCTTTTCAAGTATTTTTGACAGAAAGGGTAGATTTGAGATTGGTCTATAATTGACTAATTCTGTAGGATCAAGTTGCGGTTTTTTAATAAGTGGTTTAATAATAGCCAACTTAAAAGTTTTCGGTACATATCCTAATGACAAAGATGAATTAATGATATTAAGAAGAGGATCTATGACCTCTGGTAGCATCTCTTTTAATAGCCTAGTCGGTACAGGGTCAAGCATACATGTTGTTGATTTTGATGATTTAACGAGTTTAGCCAATTCTTCTTCTCCTATAGCAGTGAATGATTGTAATTTTTCCTCAGTGACACTACAATGCTCTGTCTGATGTGATACTGTAGTAGACGGCTGCATGGTTAAAATTTTCTTCCTAATATTATCAATTTTACATGTGAAGAAGTTCATAAAGTCATTACTGCTGTGCTGTTTACAAACATCAGAAGTTGAAGCTTTATTTTTGGTTAATTTAGCCACTGTATCGAATAAATACCTTGGGTTGTGTTTGTTTTCTTCCAAGAGAGTTGAGAAATAAGCGGATCTAGCAGTTTTTACGGCCTTTCTGTATGCGATCATGTGCTCTTTCCACGAATTTCGAAAGACCTCTAGTTTTGTTTTCTTCCAGCTGCGCTCCATTTTTCTGGCTGCTGTTTTAAGGGCCCGGGTGTGCTCGTTGTACCACGGCGTTGGACTATTTTCTTTAATCTTCTTTAAGCGCAGAGGAGCAACTGTGTCTAAAGTACTGGAAAAGAGAGAGTCAATAGTTTCTGTTGCAACATCGAGTTCTTCTATGCTATCTGGGTTGCTGAGGAGATGATACTGATGAGGAAGAGTATTTAAAAAGCAATCTTTAGTAGCGGCAGTGATTGTCCTGCCATTTTTGAAACGAGGGGGCGGCTTTGCAACTTTAGCTAAATTAAGTATACAAGATACTAAGTAATGATCTGAGATGTCATCGCTCTGCTGCAGAATTTCAACGGTATCAACATTAATTCCATGTGACAATATTAGGTCTAAAGTATGATTATGGCGATGAGTGGGTCCTGACACGTGTTGCCTAACTCCAATAGAGTTTAGTGTATCTTTAAATGCTAATCCTAATACGTCTTTTTCGTTGTCTACATGGATATTAAAATCACCAACAATTAGTACTTTATCTACGGCCAGTACTAATTCTGATAGAAAGTCAGCAAATTCTTTGATAAAGTCTGTATTATGCCCTGGTGGCCTGTATACAGTAGCTAACACCAATGTTGAACGGGTTTTGTCATGTACACTACATAGCGTTACATAAAGCACCAAAACTTCGAAGGAATTATATTTGAAACTAGACTTCTGAGTAATACTGAAGATATCATTATAAATTACAGCAACCCCTCCCCCTTTACCTTTCAGACGCGGCTCATGTTTATAACAATAATCTTGGGGGGTGGACTCATTTAAGGTAATGTAGTCGTCAGGTTTTAGCCAGGTTTCTGTCAAACACAGCACATCAAGATTATTATCTTTAATAATATCATTAACAATAAGCGCTTTTGGGGAAAGGGATCTAATATTCAGCAACCCAAGCTTTATCAATTGTTCATCTGTATTATTTCTTTTGTTTATTTGTTGGACATCAATTAAATTTTTACTGTTGAATGGTTTTGATGTTTTTTTGTATTTACTAATTCGGGGAACAGACACAGTCTCTATATGATAATATCTCGGTGAAAGAGTCTCTATGTGCTGGGATTTATCTGACTCCGGTGACGTGAGACAGCTAGCAGACGGTCGGTTTAGCCAGTTTGTCTGCTTCCTGACCTGGGCCCTAGTGAGTCAAGGTTTAGCTCTAAGACTATGTGCCAAATTACTAGAGAGAAGAGCGGCACCACCCCAGGAGGGATGGATGCCATCCTTCTTCAACAGGTCAGGTCTGCCCCAAAAACTTTTCCAATTGTCTATGAACCCTATGTTATTTTGCAGACACCACTTAGACAACCAGCCATTGAGTGATGATAGCCTGCTAACTATCTCATCACTCCTTCTAACGGGGAGCGGACCAGAACAATAAACAGCCTCTGACATCGTACTAGCGAGTTCACACACCTCTTTAATGTTAATTTTGGTGATCTCCGACTGGCGAAGTCGAACATCATTTGTGCCGACGTGAATAATAATCTTAGAGAATTTACGATTAGCTTTAGCCAGCACTTTTAAATTTGCTTTGATGTCAGGCGCTCTGGCTCCCGGTAAACAAGTGACTATGGTGGCTGGTATCTTCACATTCCGTGTAATAGAATCGCCAATGACTAGGGCACTTTCAACAGGATACTCAGTGGGTGCTTCACTGAGAGGGGAGAACCTGTTTGATGTTCTAACCGGAACGGAAAAGCGGTTTTTTGGTCTGCGACTATGCTGCCTCACTGTCACCCAGTTGCCCTGCTGCGAGGGCCCTGCAGCCGGAACCGAAGAATGTACAGAGTTCACTAAGCTATTCACATCCAAATCAGTGTCTAAAGCTGTTACATCCTCACTACTCTCAGATAAAGTATGGATGCGTGTTTCTAATTCTGAAATCTTCTCCGTCAGCCTAACTATCTCCTTACATTTATCACATGTGAAGCCCTGTTCGCCAGCGGAGAAGCCTATACTAAACATGCAGCATGAAGTGCAAGTGATAATGACAGGAGAAGACATGACTTACCGTATTTGTTGATTAATCCAATTTACCACTTACCACAATCGTATGCTGGACACTATTTACTAATCCAACTAATGAACTCAGAGAGCAGGAGACCCGGGTGCAGAGATGATAAGCTAACAGGCTAGCGAAATGCTAACGTGTGATGGTGATTTAGATTAAAAGCTAGCGATGTCAAATTTAACGTGATAGGCAATTTTTAAACAATTTTTTGGTGATGAGTAAGTTATATTTAGCAGTAGAATAAAGAGGAAATATCAAGATAAAGATTCAAACGTGAGCAAGGCTGTACAGAGCTACAAACAGGCACACAGGAGGCACACAGGAGACAGGAGCAATCGATCAGGCAGGCAGGATCAGGCAGGGTGTGGTCTAATGACATCAACACCCTATATCAGGTGTGCATAATTATTAGGCAACTTCCTTTCCTTTGGCAAAATGGGTCAAAAGAAGGACTTGACAGGCTCAGAAAAGTCAAAAATAGTGAGATATATTGCAGAGGGAAGCAGCAGTCTTAAAATAGCCAAGCTTCTGAAGCGTGATCATCGAACAATCAAGCGTTTCATTCAAAATAGTCAACAGGGTCGCAAGAAGCGTGTGGAAAAACCAAGGCGCAAAATAACTGCCCGTGAACTGAGAAAAGTCAAGCGTGCAGCTGCCAAGATGCCACTTGCCACCAGTTTGGCCATATTTCAGAGCTGCAACATCACTGGAGTGCCCAAAAGCACAAGGTGTGCAATACTCAGAGACATGGCCAAGGTAAGAAAGGCAGAAAGTCGACCACCACTGAACAAGACACACAAGCTGAAACGTCAAGACTGGGCCAAGAAATATCTCAAGACTGATTTTTCTAAGGTTTTATGGACTGATGAAATGAGAGTGAGTCTTGATGGGCCAGATGGATGGGCCCGTGGCTGGATTGGGAAAGGGCAGAGAGCTCCAGTCCGACTCAGACGCCAGCAAGGTGGAGGTGGAGTACTGGTTTGGGCTGGTATCATCAAAGATGAGCTTGTGGGGCCTTTTCGGGTTGAGGATGGAGTCAAGCTCAACTCCCAGTCCTACTGCCAGTTTCTGGAAGACACCTTCTTCAAGCAGTGGTACAGGAAGAAGTCTGCATCCTTCAAGAAAAACATGATTTTCATGCAGGACAATGCTCCATCACACGCGTCCAAGTACTCCACAGCGTGGCTGGCAAGAACGGGTATAAAAGAAGAAAATCTAATGATATGGCCTCCTTGTTCACCTGATCTGAACCCCATTGAGAACCTGTGGTCCATCATCAAATGTGCGATTCACAAGGAGGGAAAACAGTACACCTCTCTGAACAGTGTCTGGGAGGCTGTGGTTGCTGCTGCACGCAATGTTGATGGTGAACAGATCAAAACACTGACAGAATCCATGGATGGCAGGCTTTTGAGTGTCCTTGCAAAGAAAGGTGGCTATATTGGTCACTGATTTGTTTTTGTTTGGTTTTTGAATGTCAGAAATGTATATTTGTGAATGTTGAGATGTTATATTGGTTTCACTGGTAAAAATAAATAATTGAAATGGGTATAAATTTGTTTTTTGTTAAGTTGCCTAATAATTATGCACAGTAATAGTCACCTGCACACACAGATATCCCCCTAAAATAGCTAAAACTAAAAACCACTTCCAAAAATATTCAGCTTTGATATTAATGAGTTTTGTGTTCATTGACAACATGGTGGTTGTTTAATTATTAATGTTGTAAAATTAATCCTCAAAAATACAACTTGCCTAATAATTCTGCACTCCCTGTATAGAGTTATTGTATTAAAGTTTTGACTCCTTCAATGAAAGCATATGGGACTTTTATGCTTTTCCTAAAAATGAAGCTTAAACATCATAAATCAAATCGGTTTGAAAAGTTATAGCAACCCGAGTCAGAACAGTCTGAAGGTCTGAGCCAACATTGGCGGTCGTAGCTTTAAAGCTCTAGGAGGAGATAGTGTTCAAACATTAGTCTCAGAAGTTTAAATAGTAGATCAGTAAGTTGGCTTTTTGCAAGTTTGGCCGCTAGAGCTCGCTTATTCAAAACAAAGTTGCATTTTCACCTCTACAGCCGGTGGAAAAGAATCCGACGGGACTCGGGCAGAAATCATATTCATGGATGAGCGACTGTATTAAAGATTAATTAACGTTACTGTAGTGTGGAGTGGAACGAGGCCGCTGGAGAGATTGCTAATGAGAGATGAGCGCGACACACGGCTCGAGAGCTTATCACACACATTTGAGTGTGTTAAAGTGAGGTTCTAATGCTACTCTGTGCGTTCACTCGGCGCTACTATGAGA
This sequence comes from Romanogobio albipinnatus, assembly GCA_023566225.1. NCBI lineage: Eukaryota > Metazoa > Chordata > Actinopteri > Cypriniformes > Gobionidae > Romanogobio > Romanogobio albipinnatus. The sequence continues at coordinate 3,411,015 of CM042259.1, read as the reverse complement.
CACTTGTTCACACTGCAGTGAGCGAGATCATATTAGGCGGTAAAACATGGCACTCTGTGCGGTAAATCAAGAACACCAGATTTAAACAATAAGACTAACTGTGTTGAGCTGTAGAACAATCCTTAGTTTCTGTCCATCAATGATCCAAACAGTGTCTAATAAAACACATCAGATATTAAAGCGGCTTTGGTGTTTCCATGGTTTCTACAAAATAAAACCAGAAACCGGGGTTTTATTTCATTGATAGGCGACGCATGGACATACAATTGCTAATTTCTCTGGATTTAAACATTCTTGGAAACATTTGGGATAATGGAATAATATATATATATATATATATAACATTGTTCTAGTGTTTTTCGGATATTTTAATCCAAAAATCTTACATATTTTGCCTTTAATAATAAATACATAACAGAAATTAGTAATTTAGAAATGTGATTATATATATATATATATATATACAGGGAGTGCAGAATTATTAGGCAAGTTGTATTTTTGAGGATTAATTTTACAACATTAATAATTAAACAACAACAATGTTCTCAATGAACACAAAAAACTCATTAATTTCAAAGCTGAATATTTTTGGAAGTAGTTTTTAGTTTTAGCTATTTTAGGGGGATATCTGTGTGTGCAGGTGACTATTACTGTGCATAATTATTAGGCAACTTAACAAAAAACAAATTTATACCCATTTCAATTATTTATTTTTACCAGTGAAACCAATATAACATCTCAACATTCACAAATATACATTTCTGACATTCAAAAACCAAACAAAAACAAATCAGTGACCAATATAGCCACCTTTCTTTGCAAGGACACTCAAAAGCCTGCCATCCATGGATTCTGTCAGTGTTTTGATCTGTTCACCATCAACATTGCGTGCAGCAGCAACCACAGCCTCCCAGACACTGTTCAGAGAGGTGTACTGTTTTCCCTCCTTGTAAATCGCACATTTGATGATGGACCACAGGTTCTCAATGGGGTTCAGATCAGGTGAACAAGGAGGCCATATCATTAGATTTTCTTCTTTTATACCCGTTCTTGCCAGCCACGCTGTGGAGTACTTGGACGCGTGTGATGGAGCATTGTCCTGCATGAAAATCATGTTTTTCTTGAAGGATGCAGACTTCTTCCTGTACCACTGCTTGAAGAAGGTGTCTTCCAGAAACTGGCAGTAGGACTGGGAGTTGAGCTTGACTCCATCCTCAACCCGAAAAGGCCCCACAAGCTCATCTTTGATGATACCAGCCCAAACCAGTACTCCACCTCCACCTTGCTGGCGTCTGAGTCGGACTGGAGCTCTCTGCCCTTTCCCAATCCAGCCACGGGCCCATCCATCTGGCCCATCAAGACTCACTCTCATTTCATCAGTCCATAAAACCTTAGAAAAATCAGTCTTGAGATATTTCTTGGCCCAGTCTTGACGTTTCAGCTTGTGTGTCTTGTTCAGTGGTGGTCGACTTTCTGCCTTTCTTACCTTGGCCATGTCTCTGAGTATTGCACACCTTGTGCTTTTGGGCACTCCAGTGATGTTGCAGCTCTGAAATATGGCCAAACTGGTGGCAAGTGGCATCTTGGCAGCTGCACGCTTGACTTTTCTCAGTTCACGTTATTTTGCGCCTTGGTTTTTCCACACGCTTCTTGCGACCCTGTTGACTATTTTGAATGAAACGCTTGATTGTTCGATGATCACGCTTCAGAAGCTTGGCTATTTTAAGACTGCTGCATCCCTCTGCAATATATCTCACTATTTTTGACTTTTCTGAGCCTGTCAAGTCCTTCTTTTGACCCATTTTGCCAAAGGAAAGGAAGTTGCCTAATAATTATGCACACCTGATATAGGGTGTTGATGTCATTAGACCACACCCCTTCTCATTACAGAGATGCACATCACCTAATATGCTTAATTGGTAGTAGGCTTTCCAGCCTATACAGCTTGGAGTAAGACAACATGCATAACGAGGATGATGTGGTCAAAATACTCATTTGCCTAATAATTCTGCACTCCCTGTAGAGCAGTGATTCCCAACCTTTTTTATTCGAAGGCCCCCCTCCTCTCCAAATAAATACTGCTAGGCCCACCGACCCCCGCCAATGTTATAAAAAAAAATATTAAAAAAACGATATTAACAATTAATAATTAATTGTTCTTTTTTGAAAACATACTTTGCAGACATTCTTTACAACTTAAAGTACTTGCTCATTTATACAGTACAATAAGTACAAATAAACAAAAGTCAACCTGCCATACAAAACAAGACCACTGGGAGATTCCAAATTACCTCAAAGAACTACTATACGGGTACATTCATAATTAATAAACACACTAAAATACAAATTAAAATTATTCTGAGTGTGTGGAAACTTAGTCATCTGAAGTTGATGTCATCAGTGAACAGTTCCTCTGTCAGAACAAACAATATGGAGCTGATGCCCGTGTAACACCACTGATACTCACAAACTTCTCCAAAGCACACTTCTTCGGCGAGCATTCATTATAAAACACTCAAAGTCCCTTCATTTTGACAACTATGAATATATTGTAATGCGTTTATGTAGAAATACGATGTTATAATCGATCAGTGAGCCGAGAGCGCACGTTTTTGTTTGAGCATCAATAACATACTCGCGCGTGACTAATGTATGTCACTGCAATCGTCTTTACCTTCATGCCCACAGGTTGGGAACATAGACTGTAAAACAAATACGGACGTACTGTCCGTGACGTCTCCCATAGGATTCTGATGAGCAGTTTTGAAGCGTAAAGTCAGGTCGAACTGGCCGTCGCCATCTTGGCAGCGCATCACTCCCGGAAAACAGAAAATTGGCAAAAAGGCAGGACGTGGGCGGAGCTGAAGTGATGCGATGACTAATATACAGTAGATAAATAGCTATCCACCTGTCACTGAAAGTGGCCATGCCCTTAATTATGCATTATATAATGTAAATGAATGAGTTACAAAAAAAAAAAAATCACCCCCCACAGTCGCCATGAAGGGCAAAATTAGCCGTACAGACCAAAACCACAATTTGTCCCAGACTGTAAACATATGTTAAAATGGCCAACTTTACAGCAGAAGAACACGAGCTCAATGAGATTCTGCTCCTTCTGGAGTCTGTCTCTAGTGGCCAGTCGATGAACTGCAGTTTAAGTCACTTCCGTATCGGCTTCAAGAGAAACTGCGGGAGGTTGCCGCCAGTGATGGGGAAGCTACTCTGAAACAGTAGTTTGACAAGCTACTTATACATGAAACCTCTCACGAGTATGCAGAGAAAGCAAACTGCATCGTCATGCTGCCGTCAGAAACAAAGCAGAAGCGCAATTGTTTTTTATTAGATAATCGCCTTCTAAAAAAAAAAGCAGACTGGATGTGTATGAAATGGTAACACTACAATAAGATTCCATTTGTGACATTAAGGTTAATAAATGCTGTGGAAGAATTGTTCATTAGTATGTACATTTCAACATTAAACTGTTTGAATTTTTATCTGTCAACCTTGGTTAATGCACTATGGACTAACATGAATGATCAAGGTACAGTTGTATTGCTCATTAATACATGCTGTAAAAATGTGCGCAAAATGCATATAGTTCATGTGAGCTACATCCTTGTTGCATAGGGACTTGCATGGTGTTACCGATTAAATGTATGCCTGTTTCTAGATTATAGGTAAAGAAACAATTTGACCTGTAATATTTATGTTTAAATTATTTTCTGAAGAATGTGTTCTGTTTGAGCTTCTCATTTTAATATTCATATTTATGTTTTTAATTTAGCACATTTTCAAAGTTCGGCACTTTTAATTTTATCCAGAATCCATTTAAAAAAAAACTATCGGTCGATTAATCGGTTATCGGCAAGTGCGGTCCAACCTAGTTATCGGTAAAATCCACTACCGGTCAACCTCTAGTGACTATTGTGCTATATAAACTACTTGAGATAGTATCGGAATACCATCACAAATCCCATGCTCTATGGGCATTGCCATGGACAGAGGATAAAGCGAAAGTTGTTTTACACCTAGACATAAAAGGCGTATTACATACCCAATTTAAATATTTTTTATATATACACATTTAAAAAAAAAAATTGCCTATTATCAAAATCCTTGCAATGTGTGCTAGACTAACTGAGACTTGTTACAGCACTTGCCCCTTATTGGTCTGATTGCTTCTATTGTTCTCTTCAAGTTGCTTTGGATAAAAGCGTCTGCTAAATGAATAAAATGTACATTTGTAAGTTACATTAAGGGCTAGAGTTATTAATAGTTTGCACCAGAACAAAACCCTCTTTTGGTGTTTAAAAAGTCAGAACTTACCAAATGCAGTGGAAAATGAGCGCTGAGAAGGTGTGGCCAGTTATTTTTGCAGTTGAACTCATTGCATTTGTAGGAGTGTTCCCTTTCAGGCTCAATATACACGAGGAGTGTATTTAAATTAGTCACACTGTTTTACTACGGTTTGCACTCGTCAAGTTACTGATGTTTGGCCTTCATTTACCGCCTCGCCGCTCCTTAACATGCGTAAAGAAATTAAGCACTAGAAATACATTTTGCACTGACATTCATGAAACCATTTGTAAAGAATCAGTTTTTTAAATTAACTTTATTTTGCTTTCCATTGTCATTTCTCATGACGTCCATGTGTACGGCCACCATGACGTACATGGTCACAGCTGTATGTCACTTCCAGATACTTATGGACACCCACACATGGATCAGAGAAGACAGAATTTGAAGCAGTGAGTTTACAAGATCTCCTCCCATTGCACCTTAAGAAAAATTAGAAAAGACATTGTCTATTAGCTCTTAATCATTCTCTTAAGACAACAATTTCTGTCTATATATATTAGCCATTTAATATACAGAATAAATGACGATCTAAAATCTTCATTGTCCCTTGGATATAGTTTGTACATGTTTCATAAACAGCTGAAGATGTGCGCGACCTAATGTCTAAAGTGACTGTAGATGAAGAGGATCTGCTGTACCTGGAGCTCAGGCTGCTGGTCTGAGGAGAGTAACAGTCTGATGTGCTGGCCAATGGATGAGGGCAGGTTTCAAGATCCCGCCGTCCATAATTGGCATGAAGAATAGAAATAATACCAGTACCTTTTGATACACAGACCTTCATGATTGCCAACATGTTAAAACGTCAAATCACTTTAAAAAAAAAAAAAATTGTGCCAACATACTGTAGCAGGACAGATCCAGTCAAAATAGCGTGGACATGAGGCGGGTAGTAATGAATTACATTAACTTGAGTAAATTGGGTAACTTGTACTTTTTTAGAGTATATTTAAAGATGGGTACTTTTACTCTTACTCAAGTACATTTCTTGTGAAAAAAAAAAAAAAAAAAAAAACATTCGGTGGCGTTCCTCTGCTACTGTCAAATGGTAATTATATTATACATTTTAAAATAAGTTAATGACTTTCGCAAGTCTCGCGAAACATTGGAGAGGCTGCGTCGCGAGAGGTGGCTACGCATCACCCGCTTATAATTAGCGCGCGTTTAGTTGGAAGATGGCCGAAGCAGAGGAAGCGGTGTGAGCTACAGGAGGCAGATCACCCGTGGCCTCAGGGTTAGTCTATGTTTTCACTCCAAGATGTCAAAAAGAATAGTTTCATAATGCGATGCATGCTGTGTGCACCAAAACGAACTGACGTCTCAGCATACAAGAATTCCACCCTGAGAAGATGTAGTGGTAAGGGTCACAATGATGCCTATATTTGAACACTATTAATGGTCATTTGGTAACTATGGGACATTTTCCCTTAGTATAATACTATTTCACACACTGTCCGAGTGTTTTCCTCATATGCGCTCTTGTGCAAGCAATGACAAAATCGTTTGAACACACGCTCATCTGCACATTTACATATCCGTTTCTTCACAAAACTAAACAAATTGAACAGCCTAATGTGACGTCTTGCATTTATACACAAATCCGGACAGACACCTGTCTGAAGTGTAGGAAATACATACAAATAAAAACGGAATTGTATTTTATTCCTACCTAAAGAATAGCCTATACTTATACAAATATCAGAAAAAAGTAAGTTTTAAGAAGAGCTCTGGTTAGCCCAGCGCACCATTAATTTACACTGTTTAACCATTAAATCACGTACGCATGCACTAACATTAACTAATGCTGAACAGGTGTTGTTCATGGTAACTAACACATTAACTAATACAACCTTATTGTAAAGGGTTACCGAGAGGTGTGAGAAAGCTCTCCAAATATTCTGAAATTCAGGGTTTTTGCTTATCAATCAGATCGAAAGTAACTAGTAACTAACTACTTGAATAGTTCTCATCGAATACTTTTACTCTTACTCAAGTAATTACGATTGTTACTTTTACTTGAGTACAGATTTTGGCTACTCTACCCACCTCTGCATGAGCCTTTAAGGATTAAACGCTGCTGTACCCTTTGGTCTCTGCATATTAGAGAACTTACCACACATAATGCTGCTTCTTTCGCCTTCACAGGTTACACTTCTCTCTACAATTAGGTCAGAAATATAACATTAAACACATTGTACTAATTTGCTATGCCTTAAATTTTTTATATAATAAACTTCAATTAATTTACAAAAATGGAGATTACTTACGTGCAGGGATACAGTCATAAGACACATCCAGGTATTTATAAGTCCCAACACAAGGATCAGAGAAGATGGAGTTCACTGCAGGGACAGTACAGCTCCTCATGCCATCACACCTGATTCATGGACAGACAAATGACAAGGACTTAATAGCTTTAATATACAATAGACAATTGTGCTCAAACTGAAATCGTAAACCATTATAATTCTATACATTGTTTATGCTCCCAATTAAACCTACCGATCGGACATTATAGAGAGGGATGCGCCGGCATGGCATTGTGTATTTGAGAGCTGATTAGCTGGTCTTCCACTAGCGCAGGTGTCGCGGTCAGTTCGCCCATAGCTGGCGTCAAGGACCATTATGAAACCCCTACCTGACATGTTAAAAAAAAAAAAATATTGGGTTAAGCACATTGAATGAGGCTGGAGACGAGTTCAAATCGAGGCTCAAGATACCCTCATGATCTTGTTCCTCCTCACATACGGTCCTATTTGGGAACAAAGGCCAAAATATGACTGGATTACTCACCACATTTGAGACCTGCAGATTCCCCTTCACAGGTGACCACACTTTTAGCTTCCGCACCTGCAGAGATTTAGTAAAACTACTGGTTTTGCACTTGAAAGTCTTTAATGAGACTGTACATTACATGTTGGTTGCCTTACCATGTTGACACAGAAAGAGCAGCGCTGAAAATCAAACAGATTGAAACAATTTGAAATCATGCAAGTTGAATTGGTTCTAAATCAGTACTTACAAGTGATCCAGCTGAACTTTAGCACCAGCATGTTGAATGTGTGAACAGAAGAAAAACCCTGGAGCTCTTTTAAGGAGACCCGTGTGCACATGGCTCTAGTAACAAACACTAGCAAATGCAAAAAATGGGAGCTCAGAAGTTATGAAATTGAAACAAAGACTCAAAACAGCTTTTTTTTCCCCCACTCTCAAATAACAGAAAAAGACTAAATTCCATCACAGCACCATTATATTATATTTATCCCACTGGAGGTGAATAGAGTTGAACCCAAGTGCAACATATCACAAATAAACAAGTACAAAACAATGACTAGACTCGACTATAACTATGGCTTGGCGTAGTGTGAACATGAGACTCACCAAACAGCAATCCCAGAGAACTTGACATGTGACTATGGAAACATGAGGACTATGTAGACACAAGGACTAATGACATAATACACACCTGAAAGCAATCAACACAATGAACCAATAGGAAGACACCACTGACTGAATACCACATGACAAGACCAACCAATGAGAACAAGTCACATGAGGCAAAGGAACCAAATATATAATTTGGGAATGTGGTTTGATTATAAATTAACCAGGAAAGACCATATAGATTATATATATTAAAAAAAAATGCAGTAAAGTACTAAACTTAATGAGAGGTGTTGCGTGACAAGATTGGGCTGCAGACAAATAATCATTAAAGGGGAGACCTAAAATGACAAATGGGACACCCTGCGGTCTCGTGGACTTAACGGACCGCAGGGTCCGTTGTTTTGTACATTGTTTTGTACTTGTTTATTTTTGATAAGTTGCACTTGGGTTCAACTTATTCACCTCCAGTGGGATAAATATAATGATATAATGGTGCTGTGATGGAATTTAGTCCTTTTCTGTCATTTGAGAGTGGGGAAAAAAAGCTGTGTTTTGAGTCTTTGTTTCAATTTGAGTGACTTTCACGCAGCCGGCAGCCATTGTAAGTGAAGTGACGTGTGGCCAAGTATGGTGTGTGGTTCTGCATTTAACCCATCCAAGTGCACACACACACACCGTGAACACAGACACAGAGCAGTGGGCAGCCATATTGCTGCAGAGCAGTTGGGGTTTGGTGCCTTGCTCAAGGGTCTCACCTCAGTCGTGGTATTGAGGGTGGAGGAGGGCGCTGGTTATTCACTCCCCCACCGACAATTCCTGCCGGACCTGAGACTCGAACCCGCAACCTTCGGGTTACAAGTCCGACTCTCTGACCATTAGGCCACGACTGCCCTAAGTCCTGTAAGTCCACAAGACCGAAAGTGCACATGAAGTGTGGCATTTGGGACAGGGCCACAGTCCTAGTCCTTTGGGTGGAGGCCATCCTGTTTAAACAGCTGTCTCCGACTATCAGAGTCCTGGGCTCGGCTGTGCTCTGAGCTGAGTGCTGCTGTCTGCTCGACCTTGTGCGCCAGTTAGCATCACTGTTAGCTGCTGGCTGATTTGATCTGTGTCCGATCACATATGGGGATTTCTCACCCACATTCAACACGTTTGGGGATTCTTCACCTATATTCATTAATGCTTCAAATCTGTTTTCAAGATGTAGGCGGTGGTGGGGGTAGAGGATGCTAATGTGGCAATTGTTGATACTCGTGACAATCTGAGGTCTCGCTCCCTGACTATGCCATCGATTAGTGTGTTGATCAATTACAGCTTGTTTCTCTACTCTCATTTTGGCCTGTTGAGGAGCACTAGATTCATGTGACTCACCGGTTGTATGCTAAAGGCGTCCATGACGAAGCTCTGTTGTGTGTTCAGTCTGGTAGTCCTGCAAGTAACTTTGTTTCAAGAACTGCAATCCTTTGTAGAAGTCTATGGTAGTTTATAGATTCTTTGTCGGTGGGAGGCTGGTCGGATAAAAATTCCCCTTTTTGTAGTTGTCCAGTCACAAAAGTTTCTAGTTTTAGCGTTGATGTCAAGCTTTAATCGCTGAGCTCTGTGCAATATGCATTCAATGATGGAAAATGCTTCAGTCAAGTTGAAAATTATTTCCTCTCTTCTGTGCTGAGAGACTTGTGGGCAGCTCAGGTGACCCAAGTTCCAGCTCGTGGACTTTTCCCAATCCAGTCCCACCGGTCGATCTTCCATTAGTGATGATGACCAAGATGGCGGCGCGAGTAGATCGCGAGGCTCAGCGTCTCTCCAGATTCTGCAATTTTGCGGTATTTTTCTTGCTCATCTCGGGTCTGTTCGTACAGAACAGTTGTGCTTTTACATCGTACACCCGCGCTGAGCTTTTGGATATTGGTTTGCGAATTTCCGACAGTTTTATGGACAATCTTCAACTCCTTCCTGAGATCGCTAGGACGCCCGAGGCGATGCGCGTAACCCGGCCGGGCGGAAGTGCACGCAGAAGGCGGCGTGATCGTAAACAAAGGCGGGGGAAGCGTGGAGGATTGCGGGCTAAGCTAACGCGTTCTCCTCATCGGCTCTCTTTACCCAGCATTTTCCTTGCTAATGTACGATCGCTAGTGAACAAAATGGAGGAGATTCGACTCAGCATCACACACAGTAAGAAACTTTTGAACTGTAACGTCCTAATCTTCACTGAAACCTGGTTAAACAGCGGAATACCGGACACCGCTATTGAGCTAGCGGGACGCCACACACTCCGGGCAGATAGAACATTAGATGGCTCCGGGAAGACCAGAGGGGGTGGATTGTGCATTTATATTAACAAAGCTTGGTGCACAAACTCTGCTATTGTTGGGAGTCATTGTTCAGCTAACCTGGAGTTTCTCATGGTTAAATGAAGACCGTTTTATCTACCGCGGGAGTTCACTTCCACCATTATTACTGCTGCTTATATTCCACCCGATGCTGATGCCAAGCTTGCTATGAAAGAACTTCACGCAGCCATCAGTAAACAACAGACTGATCACCCTGAAGCTGCGTTTATTGTTGCAGGTGACTTTAATCACTCAAACTTAAAGTCAGTACTACCCAAGTTTCACCAGCATGTTTCCTGCCACACCAGAGGAAACAAAACCTTAGACCATGTTTACACAAACATGGCTGGAGCTTACGTTGCAACACCCCTCCCCCACCTGGGACAGTCAGACCACATCTCTTTGTTCCTCAGCCCCAAATATGCACCCCTCATCAACCGTGTGAAGCCATCAGTGAAGACAATCAAGGTGTGGCCTGCGGGGGCAGACTCCACACTCCAGGAAAGGTTTCTAAACACAGACTGGAGTATGTTTGCTTCTCAAGCCACCAGTGGCGCTCACACGGACATTGACTCCTACACCTCCTCAGTATTGGATCATATCAATACCACCATTGACAGTGTTACAACCCAGAAACAGATCACCACATACCCAAATCAGAAGCCTTGGATGAACAGGGAAGTACGACTCCTGCTGAAGTTACGCAATACTGCCTTCAGATCAGGAGATGCACAAGCCTACAGCGCATCCAGAGCAAACCTGAAGAGGGGCATCAAAAAGGCCAAGCACTGCTACAAGCTAAGGATAGAGGGACACTTTTCCAACTCTGACCCTCGACGCATGTGGCAGGGCATTCAGGCCATCAGTGACTACAAACCCACCCACTCCACCCCCACAGCCACTGATGTCAACTTCCTGAACGAGCTAAATTACTTTTATGCTCGTTTTGAAAGAGACAACAGAGAAACTGCCACCAAGCTCAAACCCTCAGCTGACCACCCACCAATCACACTCTCCTCTACAGATGTCTGCAAGGCACTGAGCCGGATCAGCGCGCACAAGGCTGCTGGACCAGACAACATCCCTGGTCGTGTTCTCAGGGCATGTGCGGAGCAGCTCGCTGGGGTTTTTACAGACATTTTCAACCTGTCTCTCGCCCAAGCAGCTGTACCATCATGCTTTAAACGCACTTCCATTGTGCCAGTGCCGAAACACTCCAGCCCGAGGTGCCCTAATGACTACCGCCCTGTAGCACTCACACCCATCATTATGAAGTGCTTTGAGCGGCTGGTCCTGGAACACCTAAAAGACTCTATACCATCCACATTGGACTCACACCAGTTTGCCTATCGCAGCAATAGGAGCACAGAGGATGCAGTTTCCATGGCACTGCACTCTGTGCTCACCCATCTGGACAGTAAAAACACCTATGCACGCATGCTGTTTGTTGACTTCAGCTCAGCATTCAACACTGTCATCCCATCCAAGTTAATTGCCAAACTTGGAGACCTGGGCATCAACACTTCAATGTGTAACTGGATTTTGGACTTCCTAACTGACAGACCACAGAATGTTCGATCAGGATCCACCTGCTCCACGTCCATCACACTCAACACTGGTGTACCACAGGGCTGTGTGCTAAGTCCGTTTCTCTACTCCCTCTTCACCTCCGACTGCAAGCCTGTGTATGGAACTAATTCCATCGTCAAGTTTGCGGACGACACTACGGTGATTGGGCTCATCAGCAACAACGATGAGACTGCCTACAGGGAGGAGATCCAGCACCTGGCCACATGGTGCGCTGATAATAACCTGCTCCTCAACACCACCAAAACGAAGGAGCTCATCGTGGACTTCAGGAAGGAGTCAAGAGGCACACACGACACCATCCACATCAATGGAATGGCTGTTGAGCGTGTCTCCAGTTTCAAGTTCCTGGGGATCCACATCTCGGCGGACATGTCGTGGACGACCAACACCTCCAGCCTGGTCAAGAAGGCTCACCAGCGCCTCTTCTTCCTGAGGACACTGAGGAAGAATCAGCTCTCCTCGGCTATCCTGGTGAACTTCTACCGCTGCGCAATAGAAAGCATCCTGACCAACTGTGTGGCAGTATGGTATGGGAGCTGCTCTGTTGCGGAGCGCAAGGCACTGCAGCGGGTGGTGAAAACTGCCCAGCGCATCACAGGGACTCCACTACCTGCCATCGAGCACATCCAGAGGAAACGCTGTCTGCATCGAGCTCGCAGCATCCTCAAGGACTCCTCTCACCCAGCCCACAGACTGTTTTCTCTCCTGCCCTCCGGCAGGCGTTTCAGGTGCCTCCGGACCAGGACCAGCAGACTAAAGAACAGTTTTTTCCCCAGAGCTGTCTCTTTACTGAACTCAAACCCCCGTTGATCCACTTCCCTCATAAACTGCTAACTCTCCTACCTCACATCTACATTCACTTTGTTATTTGCACTACTGACTGTTTATTACAGTAACAACTGTTTACTTATGCATTTTGCACCACCATATCTTAACTGGAATATGCTCATTTGCACTGCCGACTGTATTTACAGTAACCATGTTTACATTTGCATTTTGCACCGTACTTCTAACTGTAATATGCAACCACTTTCCACTGCACTTTTACACTTTCTTTCGGATAGCTCTGTCCATAATTTATTGCACTACCTTAATCCACTGCTATATTCCTCATATTAGCCTAACATATTATTGTATACCTCTATCTGTAAAATTCTGTTCAAAGTAATAGCCATCTGTATATTATATTCATAGTACATATTCACCTGTACATTCTGTTTACATTCTGTTTATAGTAATAGCCATCTGTATATTTATATTTATTCACTGTATATATTCATCTGTAAATTCAGTTCTGTTTATAGTAATAACCATCTCTCTACTTATACATATTTATATATATATTCAGTACATTTTTATGCCCTGCACTTACGCAACCATTGTATATATCCTGCACTTGCTGCTATTGCACTTCTGGTTAGACCTAAACTGCATTTCGTTGCCTTGTACTTGTACTTGTGTAATGACAATAAAGTTGAATCTAATCTAATCTAATTAGACAGTTCCCACCTGGTGGAACGACCTGCTGAGCTCAAGTATAGTCTGTAACCATTAAAAAAAAAAATTCTAAAGACAATTTCCAGCACCTGACCAACTAAGACTAGCACTTATTCCATTTGTTCTCATTTTAAAAAACCCTTGCTATACGCGCTAAACTGAGACTTGTTACAGCACTTGCATACTCTTGCCCCTTGTTGGTCTGATTGCTTCCATTGTTCTCATTTGTAAGTCGCATTGGATAAAAGCATCTGCAAAATGATTAAAATGTAAAAGTAAATTTCAAAATTACATTAAGGGCCAGTGTTACTAACAGCTCGCGCAAATGCAAAACTATTTTGGGTTTAAAAAAGGTCAGGATTTACTAAATAGTGAAAAATGAGCACTGAGAAGGAGTGGGCAGTCATTTTTGCGGCTGAAATTTTACATTTGTAGGAGTGTTCCCTTCAGACTCAATTTATAGGAGGAGTGTCTTTAAATGAGTCACTGATTTACTAAGGTTTGCGCTCGTCAAGTTACTGATGTTCGGCCATCATTTGCTGTGGTTCGCAGTTATTGTGAAAACCATGTCATGATCATTTACAGTGTAAAATTGAGACAAACCACCTCAAAGCAATATACATTTGGCATGGATAGAGAAATGAAGCATTTTTAGGAGAAAAAAAAAAGTAAGTTTGCACTGACATTCATGAAACCATTTGTCAAGAATCTGTTTTTTTTTTTTAAATGAACTTTATTTTGCTTTCAATCATCACGCGTTGTGATCATGACATCCGTGTGTACATTCACAGCTGTACACAACTTTCAGATACTTATGGACACCCACACATGGATCAGAGAAGACAGAAGTATCGAGTTTACAAACTCTCCTCCCATTGCACCTTAAGAAAAATAGAAGACATTGTCCATTAGCTCTTAATCATTCTCTTAAGACAACAATTTGTGTCTATATATTAATTAGCCATTTAATATACAGAATAAATGATGGTCTAAAATCTTCATTGTCCCTTGGATATAGTTTGTACATGTTTCGTAAACAGCTGAAGATGTCACAACCTAATGTCTAAAGTGACTGTAGATGAAGAGGATCTGCTGTACCTGGAGCTCAGGCTGCTGGTCTGAGGAGAGTAACAGTCTGATGTGCTGGCCAATGGATGAGGGCAGGTTTCAAGATCCCGCCGTCCATAATTGGCATGAAGAATAGAAATGACACCAGGAGCTTTTGATACACAAACAGACACGGATGAGAATTACATGATTGCCAACACGATAAAAGGTCAAATCACTTTCAAAGATAGCAATTTGTGCAAACACATACTGTAGCAGGACAGATCCAGTCCAAATATTGTGGACATGAGGTCTTTAAGGATTAAACGCTGCTGTACCCTTTGGTCTCTGCATATTAGAGAACTTACCACAGTTAATGAGGCTTCTTTCACCTTCACAGGTTACACTTCTCTCTATGATTATATTTTTTGGGGGGAGCAGAGGTCAGAAATATTAACAAACATTGTTGTTTTAATATAATAAACTTCAATTCATTTACAAGAATGGAGATTACTTACGTGCAGGGATACAGTCATAAGACACATCCAGGTATTTATAAGTCCCACCACAAGGATCAGAGAAGATGGAGTTCACTGCAGGGACAGTACAGCTCCTCATGCCATCACACCTGATTCATGGACAGACAAATGACAAGGACTTAATAGCTTTAATATACTATAGACAATTGTGCTCAAACAAGACAGAATTATAATGGTTTATGTTCCCAGTTAAACCTACCGATCGGACATTATAGAGAGGGATGCGCCGGCATGGCATTGTGTATTTGAGAGCTGATTAGCTGGTCTTCCACTAGCGCAGGTGTCGCGGTCAGTTCGCCCATAGCTGGCATCATGGACCATTATGAAACCCCTACCTGACATGTTAAAAAAAAAAAAAAATATTGGGTTTAGCACATTGAATGAGGCTGGAGACGAGTTCAAATCCAGGCTCAAGATACCCTCATGATCTTGTTCCTCCTCACATACGGTCCTATTTGGGAACAAAGGCCAAAATATGACTGGATTACTCACCACAATGGAGATCTGCAGATGCTCCTTCACAGGCGGCCACTCTTTCTGCTTCCACACCTGCAGAGAGAAAAACCATAAGATTTAATAAAACTACTGGTTTTGCTCTTGAAAGTCTTTAATGAGACTGTACATTATATGTTAGTTGCCTTACCATGTTGACACAGAAAGAGCAGCGCTGAAAATCAAACAGGAACAGATCAAAACAATTAAATCATGCAAGTTGAATTGGTTCTCAACAAGGTTATTTTCAGAAACGAAAACCGAAACCAAGACTAAAACTACTGGTCAAAAACTGAAATAAAGTTAAAAAACAAAACACATATCTTACTGAAACGATAAAATTATCAAAAATAAATTTGTTTTTGTAATTAATAAGCTCTCTTTACTGTGGCGGAAAATCTGGTGGAGGGAGTGTCTGTATATGATTATTCCACTTAAAGACTTATTTAGTGAGATTATGCATGAAAAGGTCTTGGATTTTTTTTTTGTAAAAAAAAAAAAAAAAAAAAAAACTTGTATACGACTTGTGTTTGTTTGCTGGGTTATATTGTATTTATAAAGACATTTGTATTTTTGCCATGAATATAGCCCTAGATGCTGACATGGCATTAAATAAAACAATCTGCATTCCATCATTTTATTTTTATCATCAAGATCATCATTATCGTCTGCATAAGAGTAAACTCTAATCTGTGCAAACATTAAACTTTGCAGAAATTTAAAATCTTGATTTGGTCTCTTCACTTCATTCTGGTAACTCTGCTAAACTAGAATTACTAAAACTAAAACAATATATATAAAAAAAAACAGAAGTGAATCACAATAAAACTAACAAAAAAAAACTAAAATTTGTAGCAAAATTGAAAACGATCAAATAAAAACGAATTAAATGCAAAACTATAATAACGTTGGTTCTAAATCAGTACTTACAAGTGATCCAGCTTAGCTTTAGCACCAGCATGTTGAATGTGTGAACAGAAGAAAAACCCTGGAGCTCTTTTAAGGAGACCCGTGTGCACATGGCTCTAGTAACAAACACTCGCAAATGCAAAAAATGGGAGCTCAGAAGTTCTGAAATTGAAACAAAGACTCAGCACAGTTTTTTTTTTATTACTAAATTCCATTACAGAACCATTATATTGTCATATTTATCCCACTGAAGTTGAGCACAGTTGAACCCATGTGCAATTTAGCAAAAATAAACAAGTACAAAACAATGACTAGACTCGACTAGAACTATGGCTTGGCGTAGAGTGAACATGAGACTCACCAAACAGCAATCCCAGAGAACTTGACATGTGACTATGGAAACATGAGGGCTATGTAGACACAAGGACTAATGACATAATACACACCTGAAAGCAATCAACACAATGAACCAATAGGAAGACACCAGGGACTGAAAACCACATGACAAGACCAACCAATAAGAACAAGACACATGAGGCAAAGGAACCAAATATATAATTTGGGAATGTGGTTTGATTATAAATTAACCAGGAAAGACCATATAGATTATATATATTTAAAAAAAAATGCAGTAAAGTACTAAACTTAATGAGAGGTGTTGCGTGACAAGATTGGGCTGCAGACAAATAATCATTAAAGGGGAGACCTAAAATGACAAATGGGACACCCTGCGGTCTCGTGGACTTAACGGACCGCAGGGTCCGTTGTTTTGTACATTGTTTTGTACTTGTTTATTTTTGATAAGTTGCACTTGGGTTCAACTTATTCACCTCCAGTGGGATAAATATAATGATATAATGGTGCTGTGATGGAATTTAGTCCTTTTCTGTCATTTGAGAGTGGGGAAAAAAAGCTGTGTTTTGAGTCTTTGTTTCAATTTGAGTGACTTTCACGCGGCCGGCAGCCATTGTAAGTGAAGTGAAGTGTGGCCAAGTATGGTGTGTGGTTCTGCATTTAACCCATCCAAGTGCACACACACACACCGTGAACACAGACACAGAGCAGTGGGCAGCCATATTGCTGCAGAGCAGTTGGGGGATCGGTGCCTTGATCAAGGGTCTCACCTCAGTCGTGGTATTGAGGGTGGAGGAGGGCGCTGGTTATTCACTCCCCCACCGACAATTCCTGCCGGACCTGAGACTCGAACCCGCAACCTTCGGGTTACAAGTCCGACTCTCTGACCATTAGGCCACGACTGCCCTAAGTCCTGTAAGTCCACAAGACCGAAAGTGCACATGAAGTGTGGCATTTGGGACAGGGCCACAGTCCTAGTCCTTTGGGTGGAGGCCATCCTGTTTAAACAGCTGTCTCCGACTATCAGAGTCCTGGGCTCGGCTGTGCTCTGAGCTGAGTGCTGCTGTCTGCTCGACCTTGTGCGCCAGTTAGCATCACTGTTAGCTGCTGGCTGATTTGATCTGTGTCCGATCACATATGGGGATTTCTCACCCACATTCAACACGTTTGGGGATTCCTCACCTATATTCATTAATGCTTCAAATCTGTTTTCAAGATGTAGGCGGTGGGGGGGGGGGGGGTAGAGGATGCTAATGTGGCAATTGTTGATACTCGTGACAATCTGAGGTCTCGCTCCCTGACTATGCCATCGATTAGTGTGTTGATCAATTACAGCTTGTTTCTCTACACTCATTTTGGCCTGTTGAGGAGCACTAGATTCATGTGACTCACCGGTTGTATGCTGAGGGCGTCCATGACGAAGCTCTGTTGTGTGTTCAGTCTGGTTTGGTAGTCCTGCAAGTAACTTTGTTTCAAGAACTGCAATCCTTTGTAGAAGTCTATGGTAGTTTATAGATTCTTTGTCGGTGGGAGGCTGGTTGGATAAAAATTCCCCTTTTTTGTAGTTGTCCAGACACAAAAGTTTCTAGTTTTAGCGTTGATGTCAAGCTTTATCACTTGAGCTCTGTGCCGATTTGCTGTGGTTAAAATTAGGTGATAAAATATAAAAAGCGATAGAGCAAAGCGCGGAGCAGTCAGCAAGATCATCTGAACAGTATACAGATTAAAACAAATAGGAATAATAACTTGTTTTATGTGGGTATTCAGAGTAATGAGGGTTTAGTGTACATTACGGGCACTGCATTTTGGCATTTGGGACATGGGACAGTCTTGCACACGCGCTCTCAAGTGGCCAAGACCACAAGTGTGGGTATTGGGACAGGGCACAAATCACAATCCTAAATTGGCTGTTGCTGGCAATCTGGCCAAAGACACTGGACACCATTGAGGCAATATGTGATAGAGCCTTTGGTGCTGAGCCTTTAATGCAATAAATATTGATTTATAGATTTTGATCTGCAATGACACAGGATAAAGTTTAATTTATGTATAGGCAATATGCATTGAACGATGGAAAATGCTTCAGTCAAGTTGAAGATTATTTCCTCTCTTCTGTTCTGAGACACTTGTGGGCAGCTCAGGTGACCCAAGTTCCAGCTCGTGGACTTTTCCCAATCCGGTCCCACTTCCATTAGACAGTTCCCACCTGGTGGAACGACCTGCTGAGCTCAAGTATTGTCTGTAGCCATTAATAAAAAAAATTCTAAAGACAATTTCCAGCACCTGACCAACTAAGACTAGCACTTATTCCATTTGTTCTTATTTTAAAAAACCCTTGCTATACGTGCCAAACTGAGACTGTTACAGCACTTGCGTACTCTTGCCCCTTGTTGGTCTGATTGTGTCCATTGTTCTCATTTGTAAGTCGCATTGGATAAAAGCATCTGCAAAATGATTAAAATGTAAAAGTAAATTTCAATATTACATTAAGGGCCAGAGTTACTAACAGCTCGCGCAAATGCAAAACTATTTTGGGTTTAAAAAAAAAAAAAGTCAGGATTTACTAAATAGTGAAAAATGAGCAGTGAGAAGGAGTGGGCAGTCATTTTTGCGGCTGAACTTTTACATTTGTAGGAGTGTTCCCTTTCAGACTCAATTTATAGGAGGAGTGTCTTTAAATGAGTCACTGATTTACTAAGGTGTGCGCTCGTCAAGTTACTGATGTTCGGCCATCATTTGCTGTGGTTCTGAGTTATTGTGAAAACCATGTCATGATCATTTACAGTGTAAAATTGAGACAAACCACCTCAAAGCAATATACATTTGGCATGGATCGAGAAATGAAGCATTTTTAGGAAAAAAAAAAAAAAAAAAAAATTAAGACATTCATGAAACCATTTGTAAAGAATCTGGAATTTTTTTTTAAATGAACTTTATTTTGCTTTCAATCACACGTTGTGATCATGACATCCGTGTGTACATTCACAGCTGTACAGAACTTCCAGATACTTATGGACACCCACACATGGATCAGAGAAGACAGAAGTATCGAGTTTACAAACTCTCCTCCCATTGCACCTTAAGAAAAATAGAAGACATTGTCCATTAGCTCTTAATCATTCTCTTAAGACAACAATTTGTGTCTATATATTAAGTAGCCATTTAATATACAGAATAAATGGTCTAAAATCTTCATTGTCCCTTGGATATAGTTTGTACATGTTTCATAAACAGCTGAAGATGTCACGACCTAATGTCTAAAGTGACTGTAGATGAAGAGGATCTGCTGTACCTGGAGCTCAGGCTGCTGGTCTGAGGAGAGTAACAGTCTGATGTGCTGGCCAATGGATGAGGGCAGGTTTCAAGATCCCGCCGTCCATAATTGGCATGAAGAATAGAAATGACACCAGGAGCTTTTGATACACAAACAGACACGGATGAGAATTACATGATTGCCAACACGTTAAAAGGTCAAATCACTTTCAAAGATAGCAATTTGTGCAAACACACTGTAGCAGGACAGAGCCAGTCCAAATATTGTGGACATGAGGCCTTTAAGGATTAAACGCTGCTGTACCCTTTGGTCTCCGCATATTAGAGAACTTACCACAGTTAATGAGGCTTCTTTCACCTTCACAGGTTACACTTCTCTCTACAATTATATTTTTTGGGGAGCAGAGGTCAGAAATATTAACAAACATCGTTGTTTTAATATAATAAACTTCAATTCATTTACAAGAATGGAGATTACTTACGTGCAGGGATACAGTCATAAGACACATCCAGGTATTTATAAGTCCCACCACAAGGATCAGAGAAGATGGAGTTCACTGCAGGGACAGTACAGCTCCTCATGCCATCACACCTGATTCATGGACAGACAAATGACAAGGACTTAATAGCTTTAATATACTATAGACAATTGTGCTCAAACAAGACAGAATTATAATGGTTTATGCTCCCAGTTAAACCTACCGATCGGACATTATAGAGAGGGATGCGCCGGCATGGCATTGTGTATTTGAGAGCTGATTAGCTGGTCTTCCACTAGCGCAGGTGTCGTGGTCAGTTCGCCCATAGCTGGCATCATGGACCATTATGAAACCCCTACCTGACATGTTAAAAAAGAAAATATTGGGTTAAGCACATTGAATGAGGCTGGAGACGAGTTCAAATCCAGGCTCAAGATACCCTCATGATCTTGTTCCTCCTCACATACGGTCCTATTTGGGAACAAAGGCCAAAATATGACTGGATTACTCACCACAATGGAGATCTGCAGATGCTCCTTCACAGGCGACCACTCTTTCTGCTTCCACACCTGCAGAGAGAAAAACCATAAGATTTAATAAAACTATTGGTTTTGCTCTTGAAAGTCTTTAATGAGACTGTACATTATATGTTAGTTGCCTTACCATGTTGACACAGAAGGAGCAGCGCTGAAAATCAAACAGGAACAGATCAAAACAATTAAATCACGCAAGTTGAACTGGTTCTCAACAAGGTTATTTTCAGAAACGAAAACCGAAACCAAGACTAAAACTACTGGTCAAAAACTGAAATAAAAATAAAAACCAACATCTTACTGAAATAAAATAAGCAAAAATAAATATTTGTTTTTGTAATTAATAAGCTCTCTTTACTGTGGCGGAAAATCTGGTCGAGGGAGTGTCTGTATATGATTATTCCACTTAAAGACTTATTTAGTGAGATTATGCATGAAAAGGTTTGGGATTTTATATCATAAATTGAGTTTAAAAAAAAAAAAACTTGTATATGACTTGTTTGCTTGGTTATATTGTATTTATATGACATTTGTATTTTTGCCATGAATATAGCCCTAGATGCTGACATGGCATTAAATAAAACAATCTGCATTCCATCATTTTATTTTTATCATCAAGATCATCATTATCGTCTGCATAAGAATAAACTCTAATCTGTGCAAACATTAAACTTTGCAGAAATTTAAAGTCTTGATTTGGTCTCTTCACTTCGCTCTGGTAACTCTGCTAAACTAGAATTACTAAAACTATATAAATAGAAATGTGATAAACTAGCAAAACAATTAATAAAACCAACAAAAAATAAATAAACTGCAATTTGTAGCAATTGAAAACGATAAAATAAACTAATTAAATGCAAAACTATAATAACGTTGGTTCTAAATCAGTACTTACAAGTGATCCAGCTGAACTTTAGCACCAGCATGTTGAATGTGTGAACAGAAGAAAAACCCTGGAGCTCTTTTAAGGAGACCCGTGTGCACATGGCTCTAGTAACAAACACTCGCAAATGCAAAAAATGGGAGCTCAGAAGTTCTGAAATTGAAACAAAGACTCAGCACAGTTTTTTTTTTATTACTAAATTCCATTACAGAACCATTATATTGTCATATTTATCCCACTGAAGTTCAGCACAGTTGAACCCATGTGCAATTTAGCAAAAATAAACAAGTACAAAACAATGACTAGACTCAACTAGAACTATGGCTTGGCGTAGAGTGAACATGAGACTCACCAAACAGCAATCCCAGAGAACTTGACATGTGACTATGGAAACATGAGGGCTATGTAGACACAAGGACTAATGACATAATACATACCTGAAAGCAATCAACACAATGAACCAATAGGAAGACACCACTGACTGAATACCACATGACAAGACCAACCAATGAGAACAAGACACATGAGGCAAAGGAACCAAATATATAATTTGGGAATGTGGTTTGATTATAAATTAACCAGGAAAGACCATATAGATTATATATATTTAAAAAAAAATGCAGTAAAGTACTAAACTTAATGAGAGGTGTTGCGTGACAAGATTGGGCTGCAGACAAATAATCATTAAAGGGGAGACCTAAAATGACAAATGGGACACCCTGCGGTCTCGTGGACTTAACGGACCGCAGGGTCCGTTGTTTTGTACATTGTTTTGTACTTGTTTATTTTTGATAAGCTGCACTTGGGTTCAACTTATTCACCTCCAGTGGGATAAATATAATGATATAATGGTGCTGTGATGGAATTTAGTCCTTTTCTGTCATTTGAGAGTGGGGAAAAAAAGCTGTGTTTTGAGTCTTTGTTTCAATTTCAGTGACTTGCACGCAGCCGGCAGCCATTGTAAGTGAAGTGAAGTGTGGCCAAGTATGGTGTGTGGCTCTACATTTAACCCATCCAAGTGCACACACACAGTAGTGAACACACACACACCGTGAACACACACCCAGAGCAGTGGGCAGCCATATTGCTGCAGAGCAGTTGGGGGATCGGTGCCTTGCTCAAGGGTCTCACCTCAGTCGTGGTATTGAGGGTGGAGGAGGGCGCTGGTTATTCACTCCCCCACCGACAATTCCTGCCGGACCTGAGACTCGAACCCGCAACCTTCGGGTTACAAGTCCGACTCTCTGACCATTAGGCCACGACTGCCCTAAGTCCTGTATGTCCACAAGACCGAAAGTGCACATGAAGTGTGGCATTTGGGACAGGGCCACAGTCCTAGTCCTTTGGGTGGAGGCCATCCTGTTTAAACAGTTGTCTCGACTCCAGAAAAGATTGAAGTTGTCGACGTCATGCCCAAGCAACTGATAATGCAGTCACCCACTATCAGAGTCCAGGCTCGGCTGTGCTCTGAGTGCTGCTGTCTGCTCGACCTTGTGCGCCAGTTAGCATCACTGTTAGCTGCTGGCTGATTTGATCTGTGTCCGATCACATTTGGGGATTTCTCACCCACATTCAACACGTTTGGGGATTCCTCACCTATATTCATTAATGCTTCAAATCTGTTTTCAAGATGTAGGCGGTGGGGGGGGGGGGGGGGGGTAGAGGATGCTAATGTGGCAATTGTTGATACTCGTGACAATCTGAGGTCTCGCTCCCTGACTGTGCCATCGATTAGTGTGTTTCTCTACTCTCATTTTGGCCTGTTGAGGAGCACTAGATTCATGTGACTCCGGGGTTGTATGCTGAGGGCGTCCATGACGAAGCTCTGTTGTGTGTTCAGTCTGGTTTGGTAGTCCTGCAAGTAACTTTGTTTCAAGAACTGCAATCCTTTGTAGAAGTCTATGGTAGTTTGTACAGGAGGTAAATTCTTTGTCGGTGGGAGGCTGGTTGGATAAAAATTCCCCTTTTTTGTAGTTGTCCAGACACAAAAGTTTCTAGTTTTAGCGTTGATGTCAAGCTTTATCACTTGAGCTCTGTGCCGATTTGCTGTGGTTAAAATTAGGTGATAAAATATAAAAAGCGATAGAGCAAAGCGCGGAGCAGTCAGCAAGAACGTCTGAACAGTATACAGATTAAAACAAATAGGAATAATAACTTGTTTTATGTGGGTATTCAGAGTAATGAGGGTTTAGTGCGCATTAAGGGCACTGCATTTTGGCATTTTTAAGACATGGGACAGTCTTGCACACGCGCTCTCAAGTGGCCAAGACCACAAGTGTGGGTATTGGGACAGGGCACAAATCACAATCCTAAATTGGCTGTTGCTGGCAATCTGGCCAAAGACACTGGACACCATTGAGGCAATATGTGATAGAGCCTTTGGTGCTGAGCCTTTAATGCAATAAATATTGATTTATAGATTTTGATCTGCAATGACACAGGATAAAGTTTAATTTATGTATAGGCAATATGCATTGAACGATGGAAAATGCTTCAGTCAAGTTGAAGATTATTTCCTCTCTTCTGTTCTGAGACACTTGTGGCCAGCTCAGGTGACCCAAGTTCCAGCTCGTGGACTTTTCCCAATCCGGTCCCACTTCCATTAGACAGTTCCCACCTGGTGGAACGACCTGCTGAGCTCAAGTATTGTCTGTAGCCATTAATAAAAAAAAATTCTAAAGACAATTTCCAGCACCTGACCAACTAAGACTAGCACTTATTCCATTTGTTCTTATTTTTAAAAACCCTTGCTATACGTGCCAAACTGAGACTGTTACAGCACTTGCATACTCTTGCCCCTTGTTGGTCTGATTGTGTCCATTGTTCTCATTTGTAAGTCGCATTGGATAAAAGCATCTGCAAAATGATTAAAATGTAAAAAGTAAATTTCAAAATTACATTAAGGGCCAGTGTTACTAACAGCTCGCGCAAATGCAAAACTATTTTGGGTTTAAAAAAAAAAGTCAGGATTTACTAAATAGTGACAAATGAGCACTGAGAAGGAGTGGGCAGTCATTTTTGCGGCTGAACTTTTACATTTGTAGGAGTGTTCCCTTTCAGACTCAATTTATAGGAGGAGTGTCTTCAAATGAGTCACTGTGATTTACTAAGGTTTGCGCTCGTCAAGTTACTGATGTTCGGCCATCATTTGCTGTGGTTCTGAGTTGTTGTGAAAACCATGTCATGATCATTTACAGTGTAAAATTGAGACAAACCACCTCAAAGCAATATACATTTGGCATGGATAGAGAAATGAAGCATTTTTAGAAAAAACAAAAAAACAAAGACATTCATGAAACCATTTGTAAAGAATCTGGAGTTCTTTTTTTTAAATGAACTTTATTTTGCTTTCCATCATCACGCGTTGTGATCATGACATCCGTGTGTACATTCACAGCTGTACAGAACTTCCAGATACTTATGGACACCCACACATGGATCAGAGAAGACAGAAGTATCGAGTTTACAAACTCTCCTCCCATTGCACCTTAAGAAAAATAGAAGACATTGTCTATTAGCTCTTAATCATTCTCTTAAGACAACAATTTGTGTCTATATATTAAGTAGCCATTTAATATACAGAATAAATGGTCTAAAATCTTCATTGTCCCTTGGATATAGTTTGTACATGTTTCGTAAACAGCTGAAGATGTCACAACCTAATGTCTAAAGTGACTGTAGATGAAGAGGATCTGCTGTACCTGGAGCTCAGGCTGCTGGTCTGAGGAGAGTAACAGTCTGATGTGCTGGCCAATGGATGAGGGCAGGTTTCAAGATCCCGCCGTCCATAATTGGCATGAAGAATAGAAATGACACCAGGAGCTTTTGATACACAAACAGACACGGATGAGAATTTAATGATTGCCAACACGTTAAAAGGTCAAATCACTTTCAAAGATAGCAATTTGTGCAAACACACTGTAGCAGGACAGATCCAGTCCAAATATTGTGGACATGAGGTCTTTAAGGATTAAACGCTGCTGTACCCTTTGGTCTCCGCATATTAGAGAACTTACCACAGTTAATGAGGCTTCTTTCACCTTCACAGGTTACACTTCTCTCTATGATTATATTTTTTTGGGGGGGGAGCAGAGGTCAGAAATATTAACAAACATCGTTGTTTTAATATAATAAACTTCAATTCATTTACAAAAATGGAGATTACTTACGTGCAGGGATACAGTCATAAGACACATCCAGGTATTTATAAGTCCCACCACAAGGATCAGAGAAGATGGAGTTCACTGCAGGGACAGTACAGCTCCTCATGCCATCACACCTGATTCATGGACAGACAAATGACAAGGACTTAATAGCTTTAATATACTATAGACAATTGTGCTCAAACAAGACAGAATTATAATAGTTTATGTTACCAATTAAACCTACCGATCGGACATTATAGAGAGGGATGCGCCGGCATGGCATTGTGTATTTGAGAGCTGATTAGCTGGTCTTCCACTAGCGCAGGTGTCGCGGTCAGTTCGCCCATAGCTGGCATCATGTACCATTATGAAACCCCTACCTGACATGTAAAAAAAATAATAATAATTGGGTTAAGCACATTGAATGAGGCTGGAGACGAGTTCAAATCCAGGCTCAAGATACCCTCATGATCTTGTTCCTCCTCACATACGGTCCTATTTGGGAACAAAGGCCAAAATATGACTGGATTACTCACCACAATGGAGATCTGCAGATGCTCCTTCACAGGCGACCACTCTTTCTGCTTCCGCACCTGCAGAGAGAAACCATAAGATTTAATAAAACTACTGGTTTTGCACTTGAAAGTCTTTAATGAGACTGTACATTATATGTTAGTTGCCTTACCATGTTGACACAGAAGGAGCAGCGCTGAAAATCAAACAGGAACAGATCAAAACAATTAAATCACGCAAGTTGAACTGGTTCTCAACAAGGTTATTTTCAGAAACGAAAACCGAAACCAAGACTAAAACTACTGGTCAAAAACTGAAATAAAAATAAAAACCAACATCTTACTGAAATAAAATAAGCAAAAATAAATATTTGTTTTTGTAATTAATAAGCTCTCTTTACTGTGGCGGAAAATCTGGTCGAGGGAGTGTCTGTATATGATTATTCCACTTAAAGACTTATTTAGTGAGATTATGCATGAAAAGGTTTGGGATTTTATATCATAAATTGAGTTTAAAAAAAAAAAAAACTTGTATATGACTTGTTTGCTTGGTTATATTGTATTTATATGACATTTGTATTTTTGCCATGAATATAGCCCTAGATGCTGACATGGCATTAAATAAAACAATCTGCATTCCATCATTTTATTTTTATCATCAAGATCATCATTATCGTCTGCATAAGAGGAAACTCTAATCTGTGCAAACATTAAACTTTGCAGAAATTTAAAGTCTTGATTTGGTCTCTTCACTTCGCTCTGGTAACTCTGCTAAACTAGAATTACTAAAACTATATAAATAGAAATGTGATAAACTAGCAAAACAATTAATAAAACCAACAAAAAAAAAATAAACTGCAATTTGTAGCAATTGAAAACGATAAAATAAACTAATTAAATGCAAAACTATAATAACGTTGGTTCTAAATCAGTACTTACAAGTGATCCAGCTGAACTTTAGCACCAGCATGTTGAATGTGTGAACAGAAGAAAAACCCTGGAGCTCTTTTAAGGAGACCCGTGTGCACATGGCTCTAGTAACAAACACTCGCAAATGCAAAAAATGGGAGCTCAGAAGTTCTGAAATTGAAACAAAGACTCAGCACAGTTTTTTTTTTATTACTAAATTCCATTACAGAACCATTATATTGTCATATTTATCCCACTGAAGTTCAGCACAGTTGAACCCATGTGCAATTTAGCAAAAATAAACAAGTACAAAACAATGACTAGACTCGACTAGAACTATGGCTTGGCGTAGAGTGAACATGAGACTCACCAAACAGCAATCCCAGAGAACTTGACATGTGACTATGGAAACATGAGGGCTATGTAGACACAAGGACTAATGACATAACAATACACACCTGAAAGCAATCAACACAATGAACCAATAGGAAGACACCACGGACTGAATACCACATGACAAGACCAACCAATGAGAACAAGACACATGAGGCAAAGGAACCAAATATATAATTTGGGAATGTGGTTTGATTATAAATTAACCAGGAAAGACCATATAGATTATATATATTTAAAAAAAAATGCAGTAAAGTACTAAACTTAATGAGAGGTGTTGCGTGACAAGATTGGGCTGCAGACAAATAATCATTAAAGGGGAGACCTAAAATGACAAATGGGACACCCTGCGGTCTCGTGGACTTAACGGACCGCAGGGTCCGTTGTTTTGTACATTGTTTTGTACTTGTTTATTTTTGATTAGTTGCACTTGGGTTCAACTTATTCACCTCCAGTGGGATAAATATAATGATATAATGGTGCTGTGATGGAATTTAGTCCTTTTCTGTCATTTGAGAGTGGAAAAAAAAGCTGTGTTTTGAGTCTTTGTTTCAATTTCAGTGACTTTCACGCGGCCGGCAGCCATTGTAAGTGAAGTGAAGTGTGGCCAAGTATGGTGTGTGGTTCTGCATTTAACCCATCCAAGTGCACACACACACACCGTGAACACACACAGATCAGTGGGCAGCCATATTGCTGCGGAGCAATTGGGGGATCGGTGCCTTGCTCAAGGGTCTCACCTCAGTCGCGGTATTGAGGATGGAGGAGGGCGCTGGTTATTCACTCCCCCACCGACAATTCCTGCCGGACCTGAGACTCGAACCCGCAACCTCCGGGTTACAAGTCCGACCCTCTGACCATTAGGCCACGACTGCCCTAAGTCCTGTAAGTCCACAAGACCGAAAGTGCACATGAAGTGTGGCATTTGGGACAGGGCCACAGTCCTAGTCCTTTGGGTGGAGGCCATCCTGTTTAAACAGCTGTCTCCGACTCCAGAAAAGATTGAAGTTGTCGACGTCATGCCCAAGCAACTGATAATGCAGTCACCCACTATCAGAGTCCAGGCTCGGCTGTGCTCTGAGTGCTGCTGTCTGCTCGACCTTGTGCGCCAGTTAGCATCACTGTTAGCTGCTGGCTGATTTGATCTGTGTCCGATCACATTTGGGGATTTCTCACCCACATTCAACACGTTTGGGGATTCCTCACCTATATTCATTAACGCTTCAAATCCGTTTTCAAGATGTAGGCGGTGGTGGGGAGGTAGAGGATGCTAATGTGGCAATTGTTGATACTCGTGACAATCTGAGGTCTCGCTCCCTGACTATGCCATCGATTAGTGTGTTTCTCTACTCTCATTTTGGCCTGTTGAGGAGCACTAGATTCATGTGACTCACCGGTTGTATGCTGAGGGCGTCCATGACGAAGCTCTGTTGTGTGTTCAGTCTGGTTTGGTAGTCCTGCAAGTAACTTTGTTTCAAGAACTGCAATCCTTTGTAGAAGTCTATGGTAGTTTGTACAGCAGGTAAATTCTTTGTCGGTGGGAGGCTGGTCGGATAAAAATTCCCCTTTTTTGTAGTTGTCCAGTCACAAAAGTTTCTAGTTTTAGCGTTGATGTCAAGCTTTATCGCTTGAGCTCTGTGCCGATTTGCTGTGGTTAAAATTAGGTGATAAAATATAAAAAGCGATAGAGCAAAGCGCGGAGCAGTCAGCAAGATCATCTGAACAGTATACAGATTAAAACAAATAGGAATAATAACTTGTTTTATGTGGGTATTCAGAGTAATGAGGGTTTAGTGCGCATTACGGGCACTGCATTTTGGCATTTAAGACATGGGACAGTCTTGCACACGCGCTCTCAAGTGGCCAAGACCACAAGTGTGGGTATTGGGACAGGGCACAAATCACAATCCTAAATTGGCTGTTGCTGGCAATCTGGCCAAAGACACTGGACACCATTGAGGCAATATGTGATAGAGCCTTTGGTGCTGAGCATTTAATACAATAAATATTGATTTATAGATTTTGAGCTGCAATGACACAGGATAAAGTTTAATTTATGTATAGGCAATATGCATTGAACGATGGAAAATGCTTCAGTCAAGTTGAAAATTATTTCCTCTCTTCTGTTCTGAGACACTTGTGGCCAGCTCAGGTGACCCAAGTTCCAGCTCGTGGACTTTTCCCAATCCAGTCCCACCGGTCGATCTTCCATTAGACAGTTCCCACCTGGTGGAACGACCTGCTGAGCTCAAGTATCGTCTGTAGCCATTAAAAAAAAAAAATCTAAAGACAATTTCCAGCACCTGACCAACTAAGACTAGCACTTATTCCATTTGTTCTTATTTTAAAAAACCCTTGCTATACGTGCCAAACTGAGACTGTTACAGCACTTGCGTACTCTTGCCCCTTGTTGGTCTGATTGTGTCCATTGTTCTCATTTGTAAGTCGCATTGGATAAAAGCATCTGCAAAATGATTAAAATGTAAAAAGTAAATTTCAAAATCACATTAAGGGCCAGAGTTACTAACAGCTCACGCAAATGCAAAACTATTTTGGGTTTAAAAAAAAAAAAAAGTCAGGATTTACTAAATAGTGAAAAATGAGCAGTGAGAAGGAGTGGGCAGTCATTTTTGCGGCTGAACTTTTACATTTGTAGGAGTGTTCCCTTTCAGACTCAATTTATAGGAGGAGTGTCTTTAAATGAGTCACTGATTTACTAAGGTTTGCGCTCGTCAAGTTACTGATGTTCGGCCATCATTTGCTGTGGTTCTCAGTTATTGTGAAAATCATGTCATGATCATTTACAGTGTAAAATTGAGACAAACCACCTCAAAGCAATATACATTTGGCATGGATAGAGAAATGAAGCATTTTTAGGAGAAAAAAAAAATAAAAAGTTTGCACTGACATTCATGAAACCATTTGTCAAGAATCTGTTTTGTTTTTTTAAATGAACTTTATTTTGCTTTCCATCATCACGCGTTGTGATCATGACATCCGTGTATACAGTCACAGCTGTACAGAACTTCCAGATACTTATGGACACCCACACATGGATCAGAGAAGACAGAAGTATCGAGTTTACAAACTCTCCTCCCATTGCACCTTAAGAAAAATAGAAGACATTGTCCATTAGCTCTTAATCATTCTCTTAAGACAACAATTTGTGTCTATATATTAAGTAGCCATTTAATATACAGAATAAATGATGGTCTAAAATCTTCATTGTCCCTTGGATATAGTTTCATAAACAGCT
Organism: Romanogobio albipinnatus; assembly: GCA_023566225.1. Lineage (NCBI taxonomy): Eukaryota > Metazoa > Chordata > Actinopteri > Cypriniformes > Gobionidae > Romanogobio > Romanogobio albipinnatus. The sequence goes on along the minus strand of CM042259.1, from coordinate 3,380,128 downwards.
GAAGATGTGCGCGACCTAATGTCTAAAGTGACTGTAGATGAAGAGGATCTGCTGTACCTGGAGCTCAGGCTGCTGGTCTGAGGAGAGTAACAGTCTGATGTGCTGGCCAATGGATGAGGGCAGGTTTCAAGATCCCGCCGTCCATAATTGGCATGAAGAATAGAAATGACACCAGGAGCTATTGATACACAAACAGACACGGATGAGAATTACATGATTGCCAACACGTTAAAAGGTCAAATCACTTTCAAAGAAAGCAATTTGTGCAAACACACTGTAGCAGGACAGATCCAGTCCAAATATTGTGGACATGAGGTCTTTAAGGATTAAACGCTGCTCTACCCTTTGGTCTCCGCATATTAGAGAACTTACCACAGTTAATCATGCTTCTTTCACCGTCACAGGTCACACTTCTCTCTACAATTATATTTTTTGGGGGGAGCAGAGGTCAGAAATATTAACAAACATTGTTGTTTTAATATAATAAACTTCAATTCATTTACAAGAATGGAGATTACTTACGTGCAGGGATACAGTCATAAGACACATCCAGGTATTTATAAGTCCCACCACAAGGATCAGAGAAGATGGAGTTCACTGCAGGGACAGTACAGCTCCTCATGCCATCACACCTGATTCATGGACAGACAAATGACAAGTACTTAATAGCTTTAATATACTATAGACAATTGTGCTCAAACAAGACAGAATTATAATGGTTTATGCTCCCAGTTAAACCTACCGATCGGACATTATAGAGAGGGATGCGCCGGCATGGCATTGTGTATTTGAGAGCTGATTAGCTGGTCTTCCACTAGCGCAGGTGTCGCGGTCAGTTCGCCCATAGCTGGCATCATGGACCATTATGAAACCCCTACCTGACATGTTAAAAAAAATAATAATATTGGGTTTAGCACATTGAATGAGGCTGGAGACGAGTTCAAATCCAGGCTCAAGATACCCTCATGATCTTGTTCCTCCTCACATACGGTCCTATTTGGGAACAAAGGCCAAAATATGACTGGATTACTCACCACAATGGAGATCTGCAGATGCTCCTTCACAGGCGACCACTCTTTCTGCTTCCACACCTGCAGAGCGAAAAACAGAAGATTTAGTACAACTACTGGCTTTGCTCTTGAAAGTCTTTAATGAGACTGTACATTATATGTTAGTTGCCTTACCATGTTGACACAGAAAGAGCAGCGCTGAAAATCAAACAGGAACAGATCAAAACAATTAAATCATGCAAGTTGAATTGGTTCTCAACAAGGTTATTTTCAGAAACGAAAACCGAAACCAAGACTAAAACTACTGGTCAAAAACTGAAATAAAAATAATTTTAAAAAATCCTCTTACTGAAAACACTAACTGAAATAAAATTAGCAAAAATAAATATTTGTTTTTGTAATTAATAAGCTCTCTTTACTGTGGCGGAAAATCTGGTGGAGGGAGTGTCTGTATATGATTATTCCACTTAAAGACTTATTTAGTGAGATTATGCATGAAAAGGTTTGGGATTTTTTTTTTAAATCATAAATGGAGTTAAAAAAAAAAAATCTTGTATATGACTTGTGTTTGTTTGCTTGGTTATATTGTATTTGAAATTTGTATTTTTGCCATGAATATAGCCCTAGAGGCTGACATGGCATTAAATAAAACAATCTGTATTCCATCATTTTATTTTTATCATCAAGATCATCATTATCGTCTGCATAAGAGGAAACTCTAATCTGTGCAAACATTAAACTTTGCAGGAATTTAAAGTCTTGATTTGGTCTCTTCACGTCGCTCTAGTAACTCTGCTAAACTAGAATTACTAAAACTATATAAATAGAAATGTGATAAAAATAAAAACTAGCAAAACGATTAATAAAACCAACTAAAAAAATAAACTGAAATTTGTAGCAAAATTGAAAACGATAAAATAACCTAATTAAATGCAAAACTATAATAACGTTGGTTCTAAATCAGTACTTACAAGTGATCCAGCTTAGCTTTAGCACCAGCATGTTGAATGTGTGAACAGAAGAAAAACCCTGGAGCTCTTTTAAGGAGACCCGTGTGCACATGGCTCTAGTAACAAACACTCGCAAATGCAAAAAATGGGAGCTCAGAAGTTCTGAAATTGAAACAAAGACTCAGCACAGTTTTTTTTTTATTACTAAATTCCATTACAGCACCATTATATTATATTTATCCCACTGGAGGTGACTAGAGTTGAACCCATGTGCAATTTAGCAAAAATAAACAAGTACAAAACAATGACTAGACTCGACTATAACTATGGCTTGGCGTAGAGTGAACATGAGACTCACCAAACAGCAATCCCAGAGAACTTGACATGTGACTATGGAAACATGAGGGCTATGTAGACACAAGGACTAATGACATAACAATACACACCTGAAAGCAATCAACACAATGAACCAATGGGAAGACACCACGGACTGAATACCACATGACAAGACCAACCAATGAGAACAAGACACATGAGGCAAAGGAACCAAATATATAATCTGGGAATGTGGTTTGATAAAACCATATAGATTATATATTTTTAAATGCAGTAAAGTACTAAACTTAATGAGAGGTGTTGCGTGACAAGATTGGGCTGCAGACAAATAATCATTAAAGGGGGAACTAAAATGACAAATGGGACACCCTGCGGTCTCGTGGACTTAACGGACCGCAGGGTCCGTTGTTTTGTACATTGTTTTGTACTTGTTTATTTTTGATAAGCTGCACTTGGGTTCAACCTTTTCACCTCCAGTGGGATAAATATAATGATATAATGGTGCTGTGATGGAATTTAGTCCTTTTCTGTCATTTGAGAGTGGGGAAAAAAAGCTGTGTTTTGAGTCTTTGTTTCAATTTCAGTGACTTGCACGCGGCCGGCAGCCATTGTAAGTGAAGTGAAGTGTGGCCAAGTATGGTGTGTGGCTCTACATTTAACCCATCCAAGTGCACACACACAGTAGTGAACACACACACACCGTGAACACACACCCAGAGCAGTGGGCAGCCATATTGCTGCAGAGCAATTGGGGGATCGGTGCCTTGCTCAAGGGTCTCACCTCAGTCGCGGTATTGAGGGTGGAGGAGGGCGCTGGTTATTCACTCCCCCACCGACAATTCCTGCCAGACCTGAGACTCGAACCCGCAACCTTCGGGTTACAAGTCCGACTCTCTGACCATTAGGCCATGACTGCCCTAAGTCCTGTAAGTCCACAAGACCGAAAGTGCACATGAAGTGTGGCATTTGGGACAGGGCCACAGTCCTAGTCCTTTGGGTGGAGGCCATCCTGTTTAAACAGCTGTCTCGACTCCAGAAAAGATTGAAGTTGTCGACGTCATGCCCAAGCAACTGATAATGCAGTCACCCACTATCAGAGTCCAGGCTCGGCTGTGCTCTGAGCTGAGTGCTGCTGTCTGCTCGACCTTGTGCGCCAGTTAGCATCACCGTTAGCTGCTGGCTGATTTGATCTGTGTCCGATCACATTTGGGGATTTCTCACCCACATTCAACACGTTTGGGGATTCCTCACCTATATTCATTAATGCTTCAAATCTGTTTTCAAGATGTAGGCGGTGGTGGGGAGGTAGAGGATGCTAATGTGGCAATTGTTGATACTCGTGACAATCTGAGGTCTCGCTCATTTACATTTACATTACATTACATTTAGTCATTTAGCAGACGCTTTTATCCAAAGCGACTTACAAATGAGAGCAATAGAAGCAGCTAGAACAGTCAAGGGCAACAGTATGTAACAGTATGTAAGTGCTGTAACAAGTCTCAGTTAATCTAGCAAAGAACACATAGGACAGAAGGTTTTTTTTTTTTTTTTTTTTTTTTTTTTTTTTTTTTTTTTTTTTTTTTTTTTTAAATAGACAGACAGACAGACAGAAAATGAATAGAATGTTAAGTGCTAATCTTGATTGGTAAGGTACCGCTGGAAGAGATGTGTCTTTAGCCGTTTTTTGAAAATGGCTACAGACTCGGCTGCTCGAATTGAGATGGGCAGGTCATTCCACAGGGTGGGTGCGGTCCAGGAAAAGGTCCGTGAGAGTGATTTCATGCCTCTTTGGGATGGCACTACAAGGCGTCGTTCACTGGCAGAACGTAAGCTCCTGGAGGGTGTGTAAGTCTGAACAAGCGAGTTTAGGTATCTTGGTGCAGAGCCAGTGGTTGTTTTGAAGGCGAGCACCAGTGTCTTGAATTTGATGCGAGCTGCTATTGGGAGCCAGTGGAGACTGATGAAGAGAGGCGTGACGTGTGCTCTCTTCGGCTCGTTAAAGACCACCCTTGCCGCTGCATTCTGGATCAGTTGCAAGGGTTTGACAGTACATGCCGGAAGGCCCGCTAGAAGAGCATTACAGTAGTCCAGTCTGGAGAGAACAAGAGCTTGGACCAGGAGTTGTGTGGCATGCTCTGATAGGAAGGGTCTAATCTTCCTAATGTTGTATAACGCAAATCTGCAGGACCGGGTTGTTGCAGTAATGTGGTCAGTGAATTTTAGCTGATCATCAATCACAACTCCAAGATTCCTGGCTGTCCTGGACGGAGTTATGGTTGATGATCCTAGCTGAATGGAGAGATTGTGATGAAGTGCTGGGTTGGCTGAGACCACAAGCAGTTCTGTCTTTGCAAGGTTGAGTTGCAGGTGATGTTCCTTCATCCAGGCAGAAATGTCTGTTAGGCAGGCGGCGATACGAACACCAACCGTGGGATCATCTGGTTGAAATGAGAAGTAGAGTTGAGTGTCGTCGGCATAGCAGTGATAGGAAACGCCATGTTTCTGAATGACAGATCCCAGTGATGACATGTAGATGGAGAAGAGAAGTGGTCCAAGCACTGAGCCCTGTGGAACTCCAGTGGCTAGATGATGTGACTTAGACACTTCGCCTCTCCATGACACCGTGAAGGACCTACCTGAGAGGTAAGACTTTAGCCACTGGAGAGCAGTTCCTGAGATGCCCATCTTCATGAGAGTTGACAGGAGGATCTGGTGGTTAACTGTGTCAAAAGCAGCAGACAAATCCAGTAAGATAAGTACTGTGGATTTGGATGCCGCTCTTGCCTGTCTCAGTGCCTCCGTAACCGAGAGTAGGGCAGTCTCCGTTGAGTGGCCGCTTTTGAAGCCGGATTGATTGCTGTCCAGGAGGTTGTTCTGTTCAAGAAACGTGGAGAGCTGGTTAAACACAACTCGCTCAAGTGTCTTTGCAATGAAAGGCAGAAGGGATACCGGTCTGTAGTTTTCTAAAAGTGCTGGGTTAAGAGAGGGTTTCTTAAGCAGTGGGGTTACCCGAGCCTGCTTAAATGCTGTGGGGAAGGTCCCGGTGTGAAGAGAGGTGTTAACAATGTGAGTGAGTGCAGGAGTAACAGAAGAAGAAATGGCCTGAAGGAGGTGAGTGGGGATAGGATCAAGCGGACAGGTAGTGGGATGATTGGAAAGGATGAGTTTGGAGACATCTATTTCGGAGAGCAGAGAGAAGGAGGGAAGCGTATGTGTGATAGTTTTTGAGATGTGCGTGTCGGTTTGCGGTGTGGAGAATTGGCTGCTGATGGAGGATGTTTTGTTTGTAAAGAATGATGCAAAGTCATCAGCTGTAAGAGTTGATGAAGGAGGGGGGGGAGGGGGACAAAGGAGCGAGGAGAATGTTCTGAAAAGTGCACGAGAGTCAGGGCAGTTGTTGATTCTGTTGTTGTAGTATGTAGTTTTAGCAGTGGAGACGTTAGTAGAGAAAGAAGTGAGGAGAGACTGATACAGGGTCAGGTCAGTAGTGTTTTGAGTTTTGCGCCACTTCCTCTCTGCCGCCCTGAGACCAGAGCGATGTTCGCGAAGAACATCAGACAGCCAGGGGGCAGAGGGGGTGGTGCGGGCTGGCCTGGATGAAACGGGACAGACTGTGCCAGTCGCTCCCTGACTGTGCCATCGATTAGTGTGTTGATCAATTACAGCTTGTTTCTCTACTCTCATTTTGGCCTGTTGAGGAGCACTAGATTCATGTGACTCCGGGGTTGTATGCTGAGGGCGTCCATGACGAAGCTCTGTTGTGTGTTCAGTCTGGTTTGGTAGTCCTGCAAGTAACTTTGTTTCAAGAACTGCAATCCTTTGTAGAAGTCTATGGTAGTTTATAGATTCTTTGTCGGTGGGAGGCTGGTCGGATAAAAATTCCCCTTTTTTGTAGTTGTCCAGTCACAAAAGTTTCTAGTTTTAGCGTTGATGTCAAGCTTTATCGCTTGAGCTCTGTGCCGATTTGCTGTGGTTAAAATTAGGTGATAAAATATAAAAAGCGATAGAGCAAAGCGCGGAGCAGTCAGCAAGATCATCTGAACAGTATACAGATTAAAACACATAGGAATAATAACTTGTTTTATGTGGGTATTCAGAGTAATGAGGGTTTAGTGTGCATTACGGGCACTGCATTTTGGCATTTTTAAGACATGGGACAGTCTTGCACACGCGCTCTCAAGTGGCCAAGACCACAAGTGTGGGTATTGGGACAGGGCACAAATCACAATCCTAAATTGGCTGTTGCTGGCAATCTGGCCAAAGACACTGGACACCATTGAGGCAATATGTGATAGAGCCTTTGGTGCTGAGCCTTTAATGCAATAAATATTGATTTATAGATTTTGATCTGCAATGACACAGGATAAAGTTTAATTTATGTATAGGCAATATGCATTGAACGATGGAAAATGCTTCAGTCAAGTTGAAGATTATTTCCTCTCTTCTGTTCTGAGACACTTGTGGGCAGCTCAGGTGACCCAAGTTCCAGCTCGTGGACTTTTCCCAATCCGGTCCCACTTCCATTAGACAGTTCCCACCTGGTGGAACGACCTGCTGAGCTCAAGTATTGTCTGTAGCCATTAATAAAAAAAATTCTAAAGACAATTTCCAGCACCTGACCAACTAAGACTAGCACTTATTCCATTTGTTCTTATTTTAAAAAACCCTTGCTATACGTGCCAAACTGAGACTGTTACAGCACTTGCATACTCTTGCCCCTTGTTGGTCTGATTGTGTCCATTGTTCTCATTTGTAAGTCGCATTGGATAAAAGCATCTGCAAAATGATTAAAATGTAAAAAGTAAATTTCAAAATCACATTAAGGGCCAGAGTTACTAACAGCTCACGCAAATGCAAAACTATTTTGGGTTTAAAAAAAAAAGTCAGGATTTACTAAATAGTGAAAAATGAGCACTGAGAAGGAGTGGGCAGTCATTTTTGCGGCTGAACTTTTACATTTGTAGGAGTGTTCCCTTTCAGACTCAATTTATAGGAGGAGTGTCTTTAAATGAGTCAGTGATTTACTAAGGTTTGCGCTCGTCAAGTTACTGATGTTCGGCCATCATTTGCTGTGGTTCTCAGTTATTGTGAAAACCATGTCATGATCATTTACAGTGTAAAATTGAGACAAACCACCTCAAAGCAATATACATTTGGCATGGATAGAGAAATGAAGCATTTTTAGGGAAAAAAAAATTAAAAATTAAGACATTCATGAAACCATTTGTAAAGAATCTGGAATTTTTTTTTAAATGAACTTTATTTTGCTTCCAATCACGCGTTGTGATCATGACATCCGTGTGTACATTCACAGCTGTACACAACTTCCAGATACTTATGGACACCCACACACGGATCAGAGAAGACAGAAGTATCGAGTTTACAAACTCTCCTCCCATTGCACCTTAAGAAAAATAGAAGACATTGTCTATTAGCTCTTAATCATTCTCTTAAGACAACAATTTGTGTCTATATATTAAGTAGCCATTTAATATACAGAATAAATGATGGTCTAAAATCTTCATTGTCCCTTGGATATAGTTTGTACATGTTTCATAAACAGCTGAAGATGTGCGCGACCTAATGTCTAAAGTGACTGTAGATGAAGAGGATCTGCTGTACCTGGAGCTCAGGCTGCTGGTCTGAGGAGAGTAACAGTCTGATGTGCTGGCCAATGGATGAGGGCAGGTTTCAAGATCCCGCCGTCCATAATTGGCATGAAGAATAGAAATGACACCAGGAGCTTTTGATACACAAACAGACACTGATGAGAATTACATGATTGCCAACACGTTAAAAGGTCAAATCACTTTCAAAGATAGCAATTTGTGCAAACACACTGTAGCAGGACAGATCCAGTCCAAATATTGTGGACATGAGGTCTTTAAGGATTAAACGCTGCTGTACCCTTTGGTCTCTGCATATTAGAGAACTTACCACAGTTAATGAGGCTTCTTTCACCTTCACAGGTCACACTTCTCTCTACAATTATATTTTTTTGGGGGGAGCAGAGGTCAGAAATATTAACAAACATCGTTGTTTTAATATAATAAACTTCAATTCATTTACAAGAATGGAGATTACTTACGTGCAGGGATACAGTCATAAGACACATCCAGGTATTTATAAGTCCCTCCACAAGGATCAGAGAAGATGGAGTTCACTGCAGGGACAGTACAGCTCCTCATGCCATCACACCTGATTCATGGACAGACAAATGACAAGGACTTAATAGCTTTAATATACTATAGACAATTGTGCTCAAACAAGACAGAATTATAATGGTTTATGCTCCCAGTTAAACCTACCGATCGGACATTATAGAGAGGGATGCGCCGGCATGGCATTGTGTATTTGAGAGCTGATTAGCTGGTCTTCCACTAGCGCAGGTGTCGCGGTCAGTTCGCCCATAGCTGGCATCATGGACCATTATGAAACCCCTACCTGACATGTTAAAAAAAATAATAATATTGGGTTTAGCACATTGAATGAGGCTGGAGACGAGTTCAAATCCAGGCTCAAGATACCCTCATGATCTTGTTCTTCCTCACATACGGTCCTATTTGGGAACAAAGGCCAAAATATGACTGGATTACTCACCACAATGGAGATCTGCAGATGCTCCTTCACAGGCGACCACTCTTTCTGCTTCCACACCTGCAGAGAGAAACCATAAGATTTAATAAAACTACTGGTTTCGCTCTTGAAAGTCTTTAATGAGACTGTACATTATATGTTAGTTGCCTTACCATGTTGACACAGAAAGAGCAGCGCTGAAAATCAAACAGGAACAGATCAAAACACTTAAATCACGCAAGTTGAATTGGTTCTCAACAAGGTTATTTTCAGAAACGAAAACCGAAACCAAGACTAAAACTACTGGTCAAAAACTGAAATAAAAATAAAAACCAACATCTTACTGAAATAAAATAAGCAAAAATAAATATTTGTTTTTGTAATTAATAAGCTCTCTTTACTGTGGCGGAAAATCTGGTCGAGGGAGTGTCTGTATATGGTTATTCCACTTAAAGACTTATTTAGTGAGATTATGCATGAAAAGGTTTGGGATTTTATATCATAAATTGAGTTAAAAAAAAAAAAAAACTTGTATATGACTTGTTTGCTTGGTTATATTGTATTTATATGACATTTGTATTTTTGCCATGAATATAGCCCTAGATGCTGACATGGCATTAAATAAAACAATCTGCATTCCATCATTTTATTTTTATCATCAAGATCATCATTATCGTCTGCATAAGAGTAAACTCTAATCTGTGCAAACATTAAACTTTGCAGAAATTTAAAGTCTTGATTTGGTCTCTTCACTTCGCTCTGGTAACTCTGCTAAACTAGAATTACTAAAACTATATAAATAGAAATGTGATAAACTAGCAAAACAATTAATAAAACCAACAAAAAAAAAAATAAACTGCAATTTGTAGCAATTGAAAACAATAAAATAAACTAATTAAATGCAAAACTATAATAACGTTGGTTCTAAATCAGTACTTACAAGTGATCCAGCTTAACTTTAGCACCAGCATGTTGAATGTGTGAACAGAAGAAAAACCCTGGAGCTCTTTTAAGGAGACCCGTGTGCACATGGCTCTAGTAACAAACACTCGCAAATGCAAAAAATGGGAGCTCAGAAGTTCTGAAATTGAAACAAAGACTCAGCACAGTTTTTTTTTTATTACTAAATTCCATTACAGAACCATTATATTGTCATATTTATCCCACTGAAGTTCAGCACAGTTGAACCCATGTGCAATTTAGCAAAAATAAACAAGTACAAAACAATGACTAGACTCGACTATAACTATGGCTTGGCGTAGAGTGAACATGAAACTCACCAAACAGCAATCCCAGAGAACTTGACATGTGACTATGGAAACATGAGGGCTATGTAGACACAAGGACTAATGACATAATACACACCTGAAAGCAATCAACACAATGAACCAATAGGAAGACACCACTGACTGAATACCACATGACAAGACCAACCAATGAGAACAAGACACATGAGGCAAAGGAACCAAATATATAATCTGGGAATGTGGTTTGATAAAACCATATAGATTATATATTTTTAAATGCAGTAAAGTACTAAACTTAATGAGAGGTGTTGCGTGACAAGATTGGGCTGCAGACAAATAATCATTAAAGGGGGAACTAAAATGACAAATGGGACACCCTGCGGTCTCGTGGACTTAACGGACTGCAGGGTCCGTTGTTTTGTACATTGTTTTGTACTTGTTTATTTTTGATAAGTTGCACTTGGGTTCAACCTTTTCACCTCCAGTGGGATAAATATAATGATATAATGGTGCTGTGATGGAATTTAGTCCTTTTCTGTCATTTGAGAGTGGGGAAAAAAAGCTGTGTTTTGAGTCTTTGTTTCAATTTCAGTGACTTGCACGCGGCCGGCAGCCATTGTAAGTGAAGTGAAGTGTGGCCAAGTATGGTGTGTGGCTCTACATTTAACCCATCCAAGTGCACACACACAGTAGTGAACACACACACACCGTGAACACACACCCAGAGCAGTGGGCAGCCATATTGCTGCAGAGCAATTGGGGGATCGGTGCCTTGATCAAGGGTCTCACCTCAGTCGCGGTATTGAGGGTGGAGGAGAGCGCTGGTTATTCACTCCCCCACCGACAATTCCTGCCGGACCTGAGACTCGAACCCGCAACCTTCGGGTTACAAGTCCGACTCTCTGACCATTAGGCCATGACTGCCCTAAGTCCTGTAAGTCCACAAGACCGAAAGTGCACATGAAGTGTGGCATTTGGGACAGGGCCACAGTCCTAGTCCTTTGGGTGGAGGCCATCCTGTTTAAACAGCTGTCTCCGACTCCAGAAAAGATTGAAGTTGTCGACGTCATGCCCAAGCAACTGATAATGCAGTCACCCACTATCAGAGTCCTGGGCTCGGCTGTGCTCTGAGCTGAGTGCTGCTGTCTGCTCGACCTTGTGCGCCAGTTAGCATCACTGTTAGCTGCTGGCTGATTTGATCTGTGTCCGATCACATTTGGGGATTTCTCACCCACATTCAACACGTTTGGGGATTCCTCACCTATATTCATTAACGCTTCAAATCTGTTTTCAAGATGTAGGCGGTGGGGGGGGGGGGGGGGGTAGAGGATGCTAATGTGGCAATTGTTGATACTCGTGACAATCTGAGGTCTCGCTCCCTGACTATGCCATCGATTAGTGTGTTTCTCTACACTCATTTTGGCCTGTTGAGGAGCACTAGATTCATGTGACTCACCGGTTGTATGCTGAGGGCATCCATGACGAAGCTCTGTTGTGTGTTCAGTCTGGTTTGGTAGTCCTGCAAGTAACTTTGTTTCAAGAACTGCAATCCTTTGTAGAAGTCTATGGTAGTTTATAGATTCTTTGTCGGTGGGAGGCTGGTTGGATAAAAATTCCCCTTTTTTGTAGTTGTCCAGACACAAAAGTTTCTAGTTTTAGCGTTGATGTCAAGCTTTATCGCTTGAGCTCTGTGCCGATTTGCTGTGGTTAAAATTAGGTGATAAAATATAAAAAGCGATAGAGCAAAGCGCGGAGCAGTCAGCAAGAACGTCTGAACAGTATACAGATTAAAACAAATAGGAATAATAACTTGTTTTATGTGGGTATTCAGAGTAATGAGGGTTTAGTGCGCATTAAGGGCACTGCATTTTGGCATTTTTAAGACATGGGACAGTCTTGCACACGCGCTCTCAAGTGGCCAAGACCACAAGTGTGGGTATTGGGACAGGGCACAAATCACAATCCTAAATTGGCTGTTGCTGGCAATCTGGCCAAAGACACTGGACACCATTGAGGCAATATGTGATAGAGCCTTTGGTGCTGAGCCTTTAATGCAATAAATATTGATTTATACATTTTAATCTGCAATGACACAGGATAAAGTTTAATTTATGTATAGGCAATATGCATTGAACGATGGAAAATGCTTCAGTCAAGTTGAAGATTATTTCCTCTCTTCTGTTCTGAGGCACTTGTGGGCAGCTCAGGTGACCCAAGTTCCAGCTCGTGGACTTTTCCCAATCCGGTCCCACCAGTCGATCTTCCATTAGACAGTCCCCACCTGGTGGAACGACCTGCTGAGCTCAAGTATTGTCTGTAGCCATTAATAAAAAAAATTCTAAAGACAATTTCCAGCACCTGACCAACTAAGACTAGCACTTATTCCATTTGTTCTTATTTTAAAAAACCCTTGCTATACGTGCCAAACTGAGACTGTTACAGCACTTGCGTACTCTTGCCCCTTGTTGGTCTGATTGTGTCCATTGTTCTCATTTGTAAGTCGCACTGGATAAAAGCATCTGCAAAATGATTAAAATGTAAAAGTAAATTTCAATATTACATTAAGGGCCAGTGTTACTAACAGCTCACGCAAATGCAAAACTATTTTGGGTTTAAAAAAAAAAGTCCGGATTTACTAAATAGTGAAAAATGAGCACTGAGAAGGAGTGGGCAGTCATTTTTGCGGCTGAACTTTTACATTTGTAGGAGTGTTCCCTTCAGACTCAATTTATAGGAGGAGTGTCTTTAAATGAGTCAGTGATTTACTAAGGTTTGCGCTCGTCAAGTTACTGATGTTCGGCCATCATTTGCTGTGGTTCTCAGTTATTGTGAAAATCATGTCATGATCATTTACAGTGTAAAATTGAGACAAACCACCTCAAAGCAATATACATTTGGCATGGATAGAGAAATGAAGCATTTTTAGGAGAAAAATAAAGTTTGCACTGACATTCATGAAACCATTTGTAAAGAATCTGGAATTCTTGTTTTTAAATGAACTTTATTTTGCTTTCAATCACGCGTTGTGATCATGACATCCGTGTGTACATTCACAGCTGTATATAACTTCCAGATACTTATGGACACCCACACACGGATCAGAGAAGACAGAAGTATCGAGTTTACAAACTCTCCTCCCATTGCACCTTAAGAAAAATAGAAGACATTGTCCATTAGCTCTTAATCATTCTCTTAAGAAAACAATTTGTGTCTATATATTAAGTAGCCATTTAATATACAGAATAAATGGTCTAAAATCTTCATTGTCCCTTGGATATAGTTTGTACATGTTTCATAAACAGCTGAAGCTGTGCGCGACCTAATGTCTAAAGTGACTGTAGATGAAGAGGATCTGCTGTACCTGGAGCTCAGGCTGCTGGTCTGAGGAGTGTAACAGTCTGATGTGCTGGCCAATGGATGAGGGCAGGTTTCAAGATCCCGCCGTCCATAATTGGCATGAAGAATAGAAATGACACCAGGAGCTATTGATACACAAACAGACACGGATGAGAAATACATGATTGCCAACACGTTAAAAGGTCAAATCACTTTCAAAAGATAGCAATTTGTGCAAACACACTGTAGCAGGACAGATCCAGTCCAAATATTGTGGACATGAGGTCTTTAAGGATTAAACGCTGCTGTACCCTTTGGTCTCCGCATATTAGAGAACTTACCACAGTTAATGAGGCTTCTTTCACCTTCACAGGTTACACTTCTCTCTATGATTATATTTTTTTGGGGGGGGAGCAGAGGTCAGAAATATTAACAAACATCGTTGTTTTAATATAATAAACTTCAATTCATTTACAAGAATGGAGATTACTTACGTGCAGGGATACAGTCATAAGACACATCCAGGAATTTATAAGTCCCACCACAAGGATCAGAGAAGATGGAGTTCACTGCAGGGACAGTACAGCTCCTCATGCCATCACACCTGATTCATGGACAGACAAATGACAAGGACTTAGCTTTAATATACTATAGACAATTGTGCTCAAACAATGCATAGAATTATAATGGTTAACGATTTCAGTTTATGCTCCCAATTAAACCTACCGATCGGACATTATAGAGAGGGATGCGCCGGCATGGCATTGTGTATTTGAGAGCTGATTAGCTGGTCTTCCACTAGCGCAGGTGTCGCGGTCAGTTCGCCCATAGCTGGCGTCATGGACCATTATGAAACCCCTACCTGACATGTTAAAAAAAATATATATATTGGGTTAAGCACATTGAATGAGGCTGGAGACGAGTTCAAATCCAGGCTCAAGATACCCTCATGATCTTGTTCCTCCTCACATACGGTCCTATTTGGGAACAAAGGCCAAAATATGACTGGATTACTCACCACAATGGAGATCTGCAGATGCTCCTTCACAGGCGACCACTCTTTCTGCTTCCACACCTGCAGAGAGAAACCAGAAGATTTAATAAAACTATTGGTTTCGCTCTTGAAAGTCTTTAATGAGACTGTACATTATATGTTAGTTGCCTTACCATGTTGACACAGAAAGAGCAGCGCTGAAAATCAAACAGGAACAGATCAAAACAATTAGAAATCACGCAAGTTGAATTGGTTCTCAACAAGGTTATTTTCAGAAACGAAAACCGAAACCAAGACTAAAACTACTGGTCAAAAACTGAAATAAAGTTAAAAAACAAAACACATCTTACTGAAACAATAAAATTATCAAAAATAAATTTGTTTTTGTAATTAATAAGCTCTCTTTACTGTGGCGGAAAATCTGGTGGAGGGAGTGTCTGTATATGATTATTCCACTTAAAGACTTATTTAGTGAGATTATGCATGAAAAGGTCTTGGATTTTTTTTTTTTTGTAAAAAAACAAACAAAAAAAAACTTGTATACGACTTGTGTTTGTTTGCTGGGTTATATTGTATTTATAATGACATTTGTATTTTTGCCATGAATATAGCCCTAGATGCTGACATGGCATTAAATAAAACAATCTGTATTCCATCATTTTATTTTTATCATCAAGATCATCATTGTCGTCTGCATAAGAGGAAACTCTAATCTGTGCAAACATTAAACTTTGCAGAAATTTAAAATCTTGATTTGGTCTCTTCACTTCATTCTGGTAACTCTGCTAAACTAGAATTACTAAAACTAAAACAATATATATATAAAAAAAACAGAAGTGAATCACAATAAAACTAACAAAAAAAACTGAAATTTGTAGCAAAATTGAAAACGATAAAATAACCTAATTAAATGCAAAACTATAATAACGTTGGTTCTAAATCAGTACTTACAAGTGATCCAGCTTAGCTTTAGCACCAGCATGTTGAATGTGTGAACAGAAGAAAAACCCTGGAGCTCTTTTAAGGAGACCCGTGTGCACATGGCTCTAGTAACAAACACTCGCAAATGCAAAAAATGGGAGCTCAGAAGTTCTGAAATTGAAACAAAGACTCAGTTTTTTACTAAATTCCATTACAGAACCATTATATTGTCATATTTATCCCACTGAAGTTGAGCACAGTTGAACCCATGTGCAATTTAGCAAAAATGAACAAGTACAAAACAATGACTAGACTCAACTATAACTATGGCTTGGCGTAGTGTGAACATGAGACTCACCAAACAGCAATCCCAGAGAACTTGACATGTGACTATGGAAACATGAGGACTATGTAGACACAAGGACTAATGACATAACAATACACACCTGAAAGCAATCAACACAATGAACCAATAGGAAGACACCAGGGACTGAATACCACATGACAAGACCAACCAATAAGAACAAGTCACATGAGGCAAAGGAACCAAATATATAATTTGGGAATGTGGTTTGATTATAAATTAACCAGGAAAGACCATAAAGATTATATATATTTAAAAAAAAATGCAGTAAAGTACTAAACTTAATGAGAGGTGTTGCGTGACAAGATTGGGCTGCAGACAAATAATCATTAAAGGGGAGACCTAAAATGACAAATGGGACACCCTGCGGTCTCGTGGACTTAACGGACCGCAGGGTCCGTTGTTTTGTACATTGTTTTGTACTTGTTTATTTTTGATAAGTTGCACTTGGGTTCAACTTATTCACCTCCAGTGGGATAAATATAATGATATAATGGTGCTGTGATGGAATTTAGTCCTTTTCTGTCATTTGAGAGTGGGGAAAAAAAGCTGTGTTTTGAGTCTTTGTTTCAATTTCAGTGACTTTCACGCGGCCGGCAGCCATTGTAAGTGAAGTGAAGTGTGGCCAAGTATGGTGTGTGGCTCTGCATTTAACCCATCCAAGTGCACACACACACACACACACCGTGAACACAGACACAGAGCAGTGGGCAGCCATATTGCTGCAGAGCAATTGGGGGATCGGTGCCTTGCTCAAGGGTCTCACCTCAGTCGTGGTATTGAGGGTGGAGGAGGGCGCTGGTTATTCACTCCCCCACCGACAATTCCTGCCGGACCTGAGACTCGAACCCGCAACCTTCGGGTTACAAGTCCGACTCTCTGACCATTAGGCCACGACTGCCCTAAGTCCTGTAAGTCCACAAGACCGAAAGTGCACATGAAGTGTGGCATTTGGGACAGGGCCACAGTCCTAGTCCTTTGGGTGGAGGCCATCCTGTTTAAACAGCTGTCTCCGACTATCAGAGTCCTGGGCTCGGCTGTGCTCTGAGCTGAGTGCTGCTGTCTGCTCGACCTTGTGCGCCAGTTAGCATCACTGTTAGCTGCTGGCTGATTTGATCTGTGTCCGATCACATATGGGGATTTCTCACCCACATTCAACACGTTTGGGGATTCCTCACCTATATTCATTAACGCTTCAAATCTGTTTTCAAGATGTAGGTGGTGGTGGTGGTGGTGGTGGTGGGGTGGGGGGGGGGGGGGTAGAGGATGCTAATGTGGCAATTGTTGATACTTGTGACAATCTGAGGTCTCGCTCCCTGACTATGCCATCGATTAGTGTGTTGATCAATTACAGCTTGTTTCTCTACTCTCATTTTGGCCTGTTGAGGAGCACTAGATTCATGTGACTCACCGGTTGTATGCTGAGGGCGTCCATGACGAAGCTCTGTTGTGTGTTCAGTCTGGTTTGGTAGTCCTGCAAGTAACTTTGTTTCAAGAACTGCAATCCTTTGTAGAAGTCTATGGTAGTTTATAGATTCTTTGTCGGTGGGAGGCTGGTCGGATAAAAATTCCCCTTTTTTGTAGTTGTCCAGACACAAAAGTTTCTAGTTTTAGCGTTGATGTCAAGCTTTATCGCTTGAGCTCTGTGCCGATTTGCTGTGGTTAAAATTAGGTGATAAAATATAAAAAGCGATAGAGCAAAGCGCGGAGCAGTCAGCAAGAACGTCTGAACAGTATACAGATTAAAACAAATAGGAATAATAACTTGTTTTATGTGGGTATTCAGAGTAATGAGGGTTTAGTGCGCATTAAGGGCACTGCATTTTGGCATTTAAGACATGGGACAGTCTTGCACACGCGCTCTCAAGTGGCCAAGACCACAAGTGTGGGTATTGGGACAGGGCACAAATCACAATCCTAAATTGGCTGTTGCTGGCAATCTGGCCAAAGACACTGGACACCATTGAGGCAATATGTGAGAGCCTTTGGTGCTGAGCATTTAATGCAATAAATATTGATTTATAGATTTTAATCTGCAATGACACAGGATAAAGTTTAATTTATGTATAGGCAATATGCATTGAACGATGGAAAATGCTTCAGTCAAGTTGAAAATTATTTCCTCTCTTCTGTTCTGAGACACTTGTGGCCAGCTCAGGTGACCCAAGTTCCAGCTCGTGGACTTTTCCCAATCCGGTCCCACCAGTCGATCTTCCATTAGACAGTTCCCACCTGGTGGAACGACCTGCTGAGCTCAAGTATAGTCTGTAGCCATTAATAAAAAAAATTCTAAAGACAATTTCCAGCACCTGACCAACTAAGACTAGCACTTATTCCATTTGTTCTTATTTTTAAAAACCCTTGCTATACGTGCCAAACTGAGACTGTTACAGCACTTGCATACTCTTGCCCCTTGTTGGTCTGATTGTGTCCATTTTTCTCATTTGTAAGTCGCATTGGATAAACGCATCTGCAAAATGATTAAAATGTAAAAAGTAAATTTCAATATTACATTAAGGGCCAGAGTTACTAACAGCTCGCGCAAATGCAAAACTATTTTGGGTTTAAAAAAAAAAGTCAGGATTTACTAAATAGTGAAAAATGAGCACTGAGAAGGAGTGGGCAGTCATTTTTGCGGCTGAACTTTTACATTTGTAGGAGTGTTCCCTTCAGACTCAATTTATAGGAGGAGTGTCTTTAAATGAGTCAGTGATTTACTAAGGTTTGCGCTCGTCAAGTTACTGATGTTCGGCCATCATTTGCTGTGGTTCTCAGTTATTGTGAAAACCATGTCATGATCATTTACAGTGTAAAATTGAGACAAACCACCTCAAAGCAATATACATTTGGCATGGATCGAGAAATGAAGCATTTTTAGAAAAAACAAAAAAACAAAGACATTCATGAAAACATTTGTAAAGAATCTGGAGTTCTTTTTTCTAAATGAACATTATTTTTCTTTCCATCATCACGCGTTGTGATCATGACATCCGTGTGTACATTCACAGCTGTACAGAACTTCCAGATACTTATGGACACCCACACATGGATCAGAGAAGACAGAAGTATCGAGCTTACAAACTCTCCTCCCATTGCACCTTAAGAAAAATAGAAGACATTGTCCATTAGCTCTTAATCATTCTCTTAAGACAACAATTTGTGTCTATATATTAAGTAGCCATTTAATATACAGAATAAATGATGGTCTAAAATCTTCATTGTCCCTTGGATATAGTTTGTACATGTTTCATAAACAGCTGAAGATGTCACGACCTAATGTCTAAAGTGACTGTAGATGAAGAGGATCTGCTGTACCTGGAGCTCAGGCTGCTGGTCTGAGGAGAGTAACAGTCTGATGTGCTGGCCAATGGATGAGGGCAGGTTTCAAGATCCCGCCGTCCATAATTGGCATGAAGAATAGAAATGACACCAGGAGCTATTGATACACAAACAGACACGGATGAGAAATACATGATTGCCAACACGTTAAAAGGTCAAATCACTTTCAAAGATAGCAATTTGTGCAAACATACTGTAGCAGGACAGATCCAGTCCAAATATTGTGGACATGAGGCCTTTAAGGATTAAACGCTGCTGTACCCTTTGGTCTCTGCATATTAGAGAACTTACCACAGTTAATGAGGCTTCTTTCACCTTCACAGGTTACACTTCTCTCTATGATTATATTTTTTTGGGGAGCAGAGGTCAGAAATATTAACAAACATCGTTGTTTTAATATAATAAACTTCAATTCATTTACAAAAATGGAGATTACTTACGTGCAGGGATACAGTCATAAGACACATCCAGGTATTTATAAGTCCCACCACAAGGATCAGAGAAGATGGAGTTCACTGCAGGGACAGTACAGCTCCTCATGCCATCACACCTGATTCATGGACAGACAAATGACAAGTACTTAGCTTTAATATACTATAGACAATTGTGCTCAAACAAGACAGAATTATAATAGTTTATGTTACCAATTAAACCTACCGATCGGACATTATAGAGAGGGATGCGCCGGCATGGCATTGTGTATTTGAGAGCTGATTAGCTGGTCTTCCACTAGCGCAGGTGTCGCGGTCAGTTCGCCCATAGCTGGCATCATGTACCATTATGAAACCCCTACCTGACATGTAAAAAAAATAATAATAATTGGGTTAAGCACATTGAATGAGGCTGGAGACGAGTTCAAATCCAGGCTCAAGATACCCTCATGATCTTGTTCCTCCTCACATACGGTCCTATTTGGGAACAAAGGCCAAAATATGACTGGATTACTCACCACAATGGAGATCTGTAGATGCTCCTTCACAGGCGACCACTCTTTCTGCTTCCGCACCTGCAGAGAGAAACCATAAGATTTAATAAAACTACTGGTTTCGCTCTTGAAAGTCTTTAATGAGACTGTACATTATATGTTAGTTGCCTTACCATGTTGACACAGAAAGAGCAGCGCTGAAAATCAAACAGGAACAGATCAAAACAATTAAAAATCACGCAAGTTGAACTGGTTCTCAACAAGGTTATTTTCAGAAACGAAAACCGAAACCAAGACTAAAACTACTGGTCAAAAACTGAAATAAAAACCAACATCTTACTGAAATAAAATAAGCAAAAATAAATATTTGTTTTTGTAATTAATAAGCTCTCTTTACTGTGGCGGAAAATCTGGTGGAGGGAGTGTCTGTATATGATTATTCCACTTAAAGACTTATTTAGTGAGATTATGCATGAAAAGGTTTTGGATTTTTTTTTTTAGTAAAAAAACTTGTATACGACTTGTTTGCTGGGTTATATTGTATTTATATGACATTTGTATTTTTGCCATGAATATAGCCCTAGATGCTGACATGGCATTAAATAAAACAATCTGCATTCCATCATTTTATTTTTATCATCAAGATCATCATTATCGTCTGCATAAGAGGAAACTCTAATCTGTGCAAACATTAAACTTTGCAGAAATTTAAAGTCTTGATTTGGTCTCTTCACTTCGCTCTGGTAACTCTGCTAAACTAGAATTACTAAAACTATATAAATAGAAATGTGATCACAATAAAAACTAGCAAAACGATTAATAAAACCAACTAAAAAAATAAACTGAAATTTGTAGCAAAATTGAAAACGATAAAATAACCTAATTAAATGCAAAACTATAATAACGTTGGTTCTAAATCAGTACTTACAAGTGATCCAGCTGAACTTTAGCACCAGCATGTTGAATGTGTGAACAGAAGAAAAACCCTGGAGCTCTTTTAAGGAGACCCGTGTGCACATGGCTCTAGTAACAAACACTCGCAAATGCAAAAAATGGGAGCTCAGAAGTTCTGAAATTGAAACAAAGACTCAAAACACAGCTTTTTTTCCCCCACTCTCAAATGACAGAATAGGATTAAATTCCATCACAGCACCATTATGTTATTATATTTATCCCACTGGAGGTGACTAGAGTTGAACCCAAGTGCAACTTATCAAAAATAAACAAGTACAAAACAATGACTAGACTCGACTATAACTATGGCTTGGCGTAGAGTGAACATGAGACTCACCAAACAGCAATCCCAGAGAACTTGACATGTGACTATGGAAACATGAGGGCTATGTAGACACAAGGACTAATGACATAACAATACACACCTGAAAGCAATCAACACAATGAACCAATGGGAAGACACCACGGACTGAATACCACATGACAAGACCAACCAATGAGAACAAGACACATGAGGCAAAGGAACCATCAGGTGTGTCTCAATCAGCTGCGGCCTTATGTCTCACACCGCACCAAGAGGATTGTATTTCAGTATTGAGCTAGCTTTAAGAAATTTGATAACCTGCTTTTAAACTTAAGTTTGAAAGTAGGAGTACATTTCATGAATTCTCAGCACTTAAGACTAAAATGGCAGCGTAAAATTGTAGTCTTAAGCCCTATTCGGGCGGTAATTGTTTCTTATGGGGTTGTAAGGTATTTTCATCACTAGCCGCGTTTCCATTACAGATTTGCGCAAAACTTTTTGGATATTTTCTAAAAGTCGATTAAAAAAATATTGCGAAATCACGGCGTTTCCATTAACTGATGTTATGTGATTAAAACCATTTTTTTCCTCTCATGATAAATCATTCCAAAAATCATGCTACGCATGTTGTTAGGTTTATGTACATCCCAGTCACCGCACGCCATTATTATTAATGAGACTTGTGTGTTATCCAAGCATTGATGGCAAGGAAAGCACCTTATACTTGTGTGTGTTATGATAAATTGTGGCATTTTTTTATTCTATTGTTTTTTATGAGTTTAATAAAGAACTCGTGTTCTGTCCAAACATACCATCATCTGTAAAGAATGATCGACTTTTACATACGCCAGGTTATTGTGATGCTTTGCCACATACAGAGACGAGCGAAAAGTTTGAATTTACTCAAAGGTTTTTTTTTACCACTTCGTTATTTTGGCTTTGAATTTCGTTTGTTGTAAATATAAACTGAATTTAGAAATGCTTTTGAAATGAAAAACTTTTAATAAACAAAATATATTTTTGAAATGAAGACAGCGTTTGGAGTGGAGTGCAAAATAATCCGTTCCCTGAGTCCACGGCCTTTGCTGTTATTGAGTGTACACAAATAAAAGTAGACCGTTTACTGTTTATAATTACGTCTTGCACTTAGCCTATCTGTATGGCTAAAAATGACAGAGTATTGTGAGTTGTTTGCGCTGGAATAAGGAAAAAATCCACCAGAAGGCGACGACGACTTCGTCGGACAGAGGGTTAAAGAAAACGTAGCCTATTTAGTTTCATATAGTTAGGCCATGTCTAAATATTATAATCTTTTAATTTCATATGTTGATTATGAAAAGTGAGCAGCATGAGTAAGGCACATAATCAGATGCGCATATGTCTGGGGACATGGATTGAGCATTTCATTGAATTGTGTTTTCTAGAAAGTCTTTCTTTAAAATTTATTTTGTTTTGTATAAATTGTATTTTAATTTTGATCAATGTTTAATCAACTATTTGGCTGTATATTTATAATAAGAAGCAAACCAAGATCGTCGGGAATGGATTGACGTGCTGGCCTGTTTCCTCAGTCTTTGAGCAAGGCTGAAACTATAGCGTCTTTCTGTTTTAATACATTTCTTGAATATATGTCTTAATTACAGTCGGCCTATAGATAGTTATGATATTTGTGGTTGCACCAGGGTCCGTCATTATAAAGTTACGCCACTTTCCTTATTAGGAGAAAATATATGTCGTTTTAACGACATAAGATCTCATTATTAGACATACTTGAGTGGAAAAAAATAATATGTAGGCCCTGTGTGGGAGCAATGCATGACCGTACCAGATGACCTGTAAATGTGAAAAAACTGTTTCAATTGCAGTTTTGCGAAAATTTCCTTTTTCGAATTGCCTGAAAAACCACCTCATGCCAGCGTAAAAATCTTTTTGCGATATATGGGAGTTTTTGCGAAATTGACGCGTTTCCATTGGGCGTATTTTCAATTCGCAATTTCAATTTGCGCAATTTGAAGGGTAATGGAAACGCGGCTATTGACAGGGGCTAGTCAGGGATTTTATTGCCGTCCGAGTCCAGAATGTCAGTGTTTTTCTCCCGCAACCCGTGTAAAAACCACTGGCCGGATGTTTTTTGACAAAGACCAAGGTCGTGTGCTAATTGAATTGCCGTCCGAATTCACATCTCTTAGTTTTCAAGAATATATTCACTTCAAAATTCACTGTTTATATCCTTTTTGTTTATATCAAGGTTATTACGGCAGCAATTATATATGTTAAAATAACCACAGCGTTATGTTTACCTCATGTAAATAAGAGGCTGTATTCACTTATTCCCGCTCATTTCCATGTGGAATAAAATGACATCCTTTATTTTGAGATAAAATACAAGACAGAAAACCTGTCTGTATATCCCTTTTTTTTAAACAGATTTAAATAAATATTTCCCATTATTAAATTAAATATTATTATACCAAGCATATGACATTTTATTTACAGCAGACAATCATGTTATTGAGCACGTGAGCAGTGCGTTCCCGCAGGATCACAAAACTCGCTCCTCCACCGTGAATAAATCACCCTCCGAATGCACGAGTTAGATCACTGTCACAAGTACGCCAGGCTCCACCCTCTCCCAGACACAACGCTCACAGTCACCCGAATACTGATCACACACACCTGCATGTCATTATCACTGCAATCACCACCTGCACTTAAGCCTGCACTTTATTTTTATGGACTTCCACGTGAGAAACAATTCCTGTCTGAATAGGGCTTTAAGGCCCGGTTTCACAGACAGGGCTTAGACTAAGCCAGGATTAGGCCTTAGTTCAATTAGGACATTTAAGTAACTTTTATAAATGTCCCCATGAAAAAAACATTACTGGTGTGCATCTTGAGAAAAAACAATGCCACTGACATATTTTAAGATTTGTCAGTGCAAGATTCTTTCAGTTAAAATAGCTCAAACATGCATTTTAGTCTAGGATTAGCTTAAGCATTGTCTGTGAAACCGGGGGTAAGTGTGTCAAAATTTTATGAATGATGTCATTTTAGTGTGATTCATAAAGGTTCCTAAGTGTTAAGACTAGGGCTCCTAAATGATTTAAGAGAGCTGGGGCCGTATTCACAAAACATTTTATCGTACCGCGAAGAGTTCTCCTAAATAGCAGTACAAGTTCTTAGTTAAGAGTTTTCTCTTAAGACCTATTCACAAAGCTGCTGAGAGCAACTTTCATTAAGGAACAGAGAGAAGTCTTATGGTGTGTTCACACCAGACGCGAATGAAGTGACTAAATTGCGACGCTTGAACATTTTGAGTTTACTCGCGTCAGTCGTGCGTGACTCACTTCACAATAGATGCTAATTCGCGTCATGGGAGGGGCTTCTGCCAGCCGGCTCGTCTCGTTGCCGAATGGCTGACATGGATTGTTTTAAAATACGGCGAATAAGCTCAATTTGCCGGCTTTAGCTAGCTTGTAGTCTCAATAGGGTAAATTCAGGGTCATTGGGACACTTTTTCCAAGTCATCTCAATGGCATAAAGTGTCCCAATCACCCTGAAATCACCCTATGTAGAGCTCAAATTGAGTAAAGAGCGCTTTTTACAACTTACCAGACTGTCCGACCTCCTCACTCACTTTCTTCCAAGCAAGATCCTTTTTATTCCTGTTTCTATAAATGTTACAGCTCCGGGTATCCACATATGATTTTGTCCTCATTGTTGTCACTACTAGAGCAAGCCCCCGATTGGTTAACGCGGTGCGAAAATCCGCCAAAGTTCAGAATTTAAAATTTGCGCGAATCACGCACCAAATGCTCAATTTGCGCCGTGTAATTTGCACAAATTGCGTCATACGCGCCACAGAATGTCTATTCGCGACTTTGCATTGACTTAACATTTTAATCACTTGCGCGGAACGCTTCATTCGCGTCTGGTGTGAACGCACCATTAAGCTAAGAGTAAAGCCCAATTTATACTTCTGCGTTGAGTGTACGCCGTAGGCTGTGTGATGCGCGCGTACCCTACGACGTACCCTGACGTGCACCTCTCCAAAAATGTAACAAAGCGTTAATTCTACGCGGACGCGAGTGCTGTGATTGGTCTGCCAGAACCCCTCCCTCAGGTCAATAAATAAATAAAAAGATCTGCGATAGGAGTGTGTGTGTCCAGAAATGGGATGATAGTTTCATCCTTGCTATATAACACAATATTTTGTAGTGCAGAGCTTCTTTCTGTTAGCGAATAAAAACATAGATCCGCTGTGTATAGTTTATTTATTTTCTCATTAAAACCAAAGATGATAATCAGTGATTGTATATCAAGAACAGGGACACATCACAATTGGGTGCATTTCGTTTTGTGATTTCCACAGAACGAATAAAGTCTTCTCAACAGCAATCGATTGAAGCGCTAGTCTGTGCACGAGCCACCGATACTGAAAACAGCGCCACGAGCTCTGCATGATTTCAAAAACGCATTGCAGTGCCAGATCGCCTCTTATTTACCTCTACTAATCAACTAGAGATGCTTCATTTGTGTTAGATACAACAACTCAAGCTGCAAGAAAGCCATCACTGCTGCTGCTACTCCGACAATGTACACAACAAGTTGCTTCTTCTTCTGCTTTTGCCTTGATACTGTGGTTTACACCATCATAGTTTCATGGACACTGCCTACTAGCGGTCTGCATGTGTAATTGCACAGACGCGGACAACAACGCAGAAGTATAAATGAAAATCAACACATAAATCAAGCGCACAGCGTTAGTTCTGACAGGCCACGTAGTCAAGCTCCACTATCAGCTGATTGGGAAAATTCTAACTCCGCCCCTTTCAGCTGATCCGATTCCTATGCACTCAATTGGCATCTCTCAAACAGGGCGCCTTACTTAAGCATAGCTTCACTTCAATTTGCCTGCTTGGACGCTTCTGCTGCACGCTGCTTTGCAACCTACCTCCTCCCCAGCTCCTCCTTAAACTTAATCAATGTCATTCTGTTGTCAAAATATGCAATAAAAAGTTGACTAAATGTTTGGCTATGGTGTTTTTGACTTAATTGGATCTGTCTGAACTAGAGTATACGGCGTAGGTCCGATGCAGAAGTATAAATCAGCCTTAAAGGACAACTCCTAGGGGTAATAACACATGGTTACCGAGTAGATCGTTCTCTGGGATGCGTTTTCATGAAAATCGAATGTAAAGAGTTTTATCTCTAAAAACAGATTAGCTTATAACGCTAGTATATGGGGCACAGAATAAGTCAAATTAAATTGCTAGTTAATACCACTAACAAGGCTCAAAATAGCCTCACTCTAACACGGTAGCATAATGAGGGTCCCTACATGCAAACCGAAGCATTGAGAACGTTGTAAGTGTACAAACAGTTTAATAAGAAGATACTTTATAAAGACAGTACATTACGCGTATACAGACAGGAGCCATCTTGGAAAACAGTCTCTACAAGTCGAGCCACGAACGCTGTGCTAAGTGAGCTGGTCGATAGGAATTAAGTTCAGCTTAGCACAGCGTTTGTGGCTCGACTCGTTTTTATTTTTTATTCGTTTTTATTCGTTTTTATTGTTGTCTGAGGTCTGCGTTGTGGTTTTTACATCATAATTCTGCCATTCTGCCTTGGTTTTGAGGTTCTCTAAAAAACGCTCGGTTTTGATGGGCGTGCCGCACTGAAGACTTGGAAGTAAACGCCCACGGCTAGGATTGGATAAGATTTGCATATTTAATGAGCTTCAGCTCCCTCAGTACATGTGGGGATTGTATTGAAAGCATGTGGGGAAACGCTCACAGGACTCGCAAAATATCTTTATCAAACAAAAACAATGATTCTTCTCTCATCCAACCGCGATTGATTGGAATGTTATTTTTGTATTACTTGGCCCGCCTGATCGATGAATAACCACGACCCGTACACACACACACACACACGCGCGTGTGCACGAAAGGAATGTTATTTCACTATTTAAGATAGCCCGTCGGCAGGCCGGTGATACGTTTTGGTAGCCCGTCTGAAAAACACAGCCCCGGGACGTTGGGCTTTGCGAGCTGGCGTTACAAGTCCGAGTCTGATCACGAATGAACCAATTACAGCTTCTCCAGCCTGTGACCGTATGTAATCAATACTAAATGCAATACTAACACATATAAAAAAAACATGTTTTACTCACATCAGTGTGTTGCACCGTTCCTGTCGGGTCCAATATAGAAGGCACAGCATTGTGTTTTAATATCAGTATGTCTGCAAATCCAGTCTCCACCTGTGTCTTGTTTACAATCGATTCCGCGGTGAAATGAAGCGAACACACTTTCTTTGACTAACAATGACGTTTTCAGTTCTGAGACTTACAGGATATTCTTATATCACGATTAACTTAATATATCAAAGGCTCAAAGGAAAGTTGATTTCTCAATTCATCCCCCCTTTATAAAGTTTTCTCTCAAATAAAATGATGAGGTAAACCCTTGTTTGATATAAACCCACTTGATATAAGCCTACTCATTCCATGTCAGGGTTCTGAAAGCAACACATGTGAGGGAGAAGACTGAAGATGATCAATGTTTTTGTGGCCTGAATGAAAATCAACCCTGCCACTCTCCGTGCAGGCAGAGGATTGTGTTTAGATGAGGGTTTAAAACAGGATTATGGGTTTCAGGTTAGAGCTTGATCTTTATATGTGAGCAACATGAGAATCCTCAGAGACGAGATGCTCAGAAGTAACGTCTCCTGTGCTGGATTCTGTTCCCCTGCTTCTCTCTCACACACACACACACACACACACACACACACACACACACACACACACACACACACACACACACACACACACACACACACACACACACACACACACACACACACATACTTGGCAGTTTTGATGCTTCTTTATACTTGATTTCCTCAAAATATATAGCAGCTGCAGATAAGAGACTTTGCCCAGTACACATAATGGCTGCCCTTTTCTTTTCCTTGTCCTGTTATTCAAACACACATGAAGTAAACACACATGCATGCCATTTCATGGGATCATTATCTGATTCAGACTTTCCACTGTTTACTTCACTTTGTTCCTTGGATCCATTTTTTTTAAGTTAAAGCAAAATTCCCATTGAGTTGCTCAGATTCTGAGCTCTGCTGCTGCTAAATCTGCTCACATCTGCAACTAGTCAGCTTTTTGTTGTGCACTCTACTTGTGATATGCTGCATTTGTAATGCGTTTTTTTTGTGTGAATTCCACCTAGTGCATACTTGTTTTGTAGTGCATAGTGCCTAGTTCAGTGTACTTGTGTAGTACATATTTGTAGTAAGCATGACCTAGTGCATACTTGTTTTGTAGTGCTTAGTTTAGTCTAGTTGTGTAGTACACATTTGTTGTGAATGCTACCTAGTGCATACTTGTTTTGTAGTGCATAGTGCCTAGTTCAGTGTACTTGTGTAGTACATATTTGTAGTAAAGATGGCCTAGTGCATACTTGTTTTGTAGTGCATAGTGCCTAGTTCAGTGTACTTGTGTAGTACATATTTGTAGTAAGCATGACCTAGTGCATACTTGTTTTGTAGTGCATAGTGCCTAGTTCAGTGTACTTGTGTAGTACATATATGTAGTAAGCATGACCTAGTGCATACTTGTTTTGTAGTGTGTAGTGCCTAGTTCAGTGTACTTGTGTAGTACATATTTGTAGTAAGCATGACCTAGTGCATACTTGTTTTGTAGTGCATAGTGCCTAGTTCAGTGTACTTGTGTAGTGCATATATGTAGTAAGCATGACCTAGTGCATACTTGTTTTGTAGTGCATAGTGCCTAGTTCAGTCTAGTTGTGTAGTACATATTTGTAGTAAGCATGACTTAGTGCATACTTGTTTTGTAGTGTGTAGTGCATAGTTCAGTCTAGTTGTGTAGGACACATTTGTTGTGAATGCTACCTAGTGCACACTTGTTTTGTAGTGCATAGTTTCTAGTTCAGTGTACTTGTGTAGTACATATTTGTAGTAAGCATGACCTAGTGCATACTTGTTTTGTAGTGTGTAGTGCATAGTTCAGTCTAATTGTGTAGTACATATTTGTTGTGAATGCTGTCTAGTGCATACTTGTTTTGTAGTGTGTAGTGCCTAGTTCAGTGTACTTGTGTAGTACATATTTGTAGTAAGCATGACCTAGTGCATACTTGTTTTGTAGTGTGTAGTGCCTAGTTCAGTGTACTTGTGTAGTACATATTTGTAGTAAGCATGACCTAGTGCATACTTGTTTTGTAGTGTGTAGTGCATAGTTCAGTCTAATTGTGTAGTACATATTTGTTGTGAATGCTGTCTAGTGCATACTTGTTTTGTAGTGTGTAGTGCCTAGTTCAGTGTACTTGTGTAGTACATATTTGTAGTAAGCATGACCTAGTGCATACTTGTTTTGTAGTGTGTAGTGCCTAGTTCAGTGTACTTGTGTAGTACATATTTGTAGTAAGCATGACCTATTGCATACTTGTTTTGTAGTGCATAGTGCTTAGTTTAGTGTAGTTGTGTAGTACACATTTGTTGTGAATGCTACCTAGTGCATACTTGTTTGTAGTGCATAGTGCCTAGTTCAGTGTACTTGTGTAGTACATATTTGTAGTAAGCATGACCTAGTGCATACTTGTTTGTAGTGCATAGTGCCTAGTTCAGTGTACTTGTGTAGTACATATTTGTAGTAAGCATGACCTAGTGCATACTTGTTTTGTAGTGCATAGTGCCTAGTTCAGTGTACTTGTGTAGTACATATATGTAGTAAGCATGACCTAGTGCATACTTGTTTTGTAGTGCATAGTGCCTAGTTCAGTGTAGTTGTGTAGTACATATTTGTAGTAAGCATAACCTAGTGCATACTTGTTTTGTAGTGTGTAGTGCCTAGTTCAGTGTACTTGTGTAGTACATATTTGTAGTAAGCATGACCTAGTGCATACTTGTTTTGTAGTGTGTAGTGCCTAGTTCAGTGTACTTGTGTAGTACATATTTGTAGTAAGCATGACCTAGTGCATACTTGTTTTGTAGTGCATAGTGCCTAGTTTGGTGTACTTGTGTAGTACATATTTGTAGTAAGCATGACCTAGTGCATACTTGTTTTGTAGTGTGTAGTGCATAGTTCAGTCTAATTGTGTAGTACATATTTGTTGTGAATGCTGTCTAGTGCACTTGTTTTGTAGTGTTTAGTGCCTAGTTCAGTGTACTTGTGTAGTACATATCTGTAGTAAGCATGACCTAGTGCATACTTGTTTTGTAGTGTGTAGTGCCTAGTTCAGTGTACTTGTGTAGTACATATTTGTAGTAAGCATGACCTAGTGCATACTTGTTTTGTAGTGTGTAGTGCATAGTTCAGTCTAATTGTGTAGTACATATTTGTTGTGAATGCTGTCTAGTGCACTTGTTTTGTAGTGTTTAGTGCCTAGTTCAGTGTACTTGTGTAGTACATATTTGTAGTAAGTATGACCTAGTGCATACTTGTTTTTGAGTGCATAGTGCTTAGTTTAGTCTAGTTGTGTAGTACACATTTGTTGTGAATGCTATCTAGTGCATACTTGTTTTGTGGTGTATAGTGCCTAGTTCAGTGTACTTGTGTAGTACATATTTGTAGTAAGCATGACCTAGTGCATACTTGTTTTGTAGTGCATAGTGCTTAGTTTAGTCTAGTTGTGTAGTACACATTTGTTGTGAATGCTACCTAGTGCATACTTGTTTTGTAGTGCATAGTGCCTAGTTCAGTGTACTTGTGTAGTACATATTTGTAGTAAGCATGACCTAGTGCATACTTGTTTTGTAGTGTGTAGTGCATAGTTCAGTCTAATTGTGTAGTACATATTTGTTGTG
Organism: Romanogobio albipinnatus; assembly: GCA_023566225.1. Classification (NCBI taxonomy): domain Eukaryota; kingdom Metazoa; phylum Chordata; class Actinopteri; order Cypriniformes; family Gobionidae; genus Romanogobio; species Romanogobio albipinnatus. Next base: position 3,349,029 of record CM042259.1, on the reverse strand, counting down.
AATGCTGCCTAGTGCATACTTGTTTTGTAGTGTGTAGTGCCTAGTTCAGTTTACTTGTGTAGTACATATATTTGTAGTAAGCATGACCTAGTGCATACTTGTTTTGTAGTGCATAGTGCCTAGTTCAGTGTACTTGTGTAGTACATATTTGTAGTAAGCATGACCTAGTGCATACTTGTTTTGTAGTGTGTAGTGCCTAGTTCAGTGTACTTGTGTAGTACATATTTGTAGTAAGCATGACCTAGTGCATACTTGTTTTGTAGTGTGTAGTGCCTAGTTCAGTCTAGTTGTGTAGTACATATTTGTAGTAAGCATGACTTAGTGCATACTTGTTTTGTAGTGCATAGTGCCTAGTTCAGTGTACTTGTGTAGTACAAATATGTAGGAAGCATGACCTAGTGCATACTGTTTTGTAGTATATATGAAGTGTACACTAGTTTTCTAGAGCACTTTTATATTTTAGTGCTCACACTTCCAATAAAAGGAACTTGAATTAGTATGCACTAGGAATGTGCCTGAAGCCGAATACAGAGTTTGGAAAGGAAATAACGCATTCTTCGAAGCCTCTAAAGGGACAGTGATGAAATATGTTTTATCCTCCCATCTCATATTTTTTTTCATTGCTTTTGCGTTGTCTCACAGCTATATCCATGTCTCTTTGGGGGCTCATTTTCTGTGCCTTTCCAAATGAGGTATTCGGCTTCTGGCACATCCCTAGTATGCACTATGTGCTTTGTATTTTTTAAGAACTCTCCTGATGCTTGTGGTAATACGACTTTGAAAACGCAGTGCCACCAGAAGCCCATTGCAGGACTGCATTGTTCTGAGTGTGCAGCTCTCCATCCCTCTTATTCACTTTATCACTGTCAATTTTTCCTCACCCTTTGTGTGACGAAAGGACCTCCTCGTTTCACAGTCCATTTTTCTCTCGGTCAAGGAGAACTGCAGCACTCGCAGCTTTAGAAACCTCGGATGAAATGAGTGTGGAGCTGCAATCCATAAAGTTAATTTCTGCATAAGTTGCCATTCTTTTCATGCTCTCACAAATATAATAACTTGGCCAATATCAACTTATCGATTACTCATTCATAACTTCTCTGATTGCCTCGTGAAAGGTTATTTCCCTTCCCTCTGTATTCCTTTTCCGTTGCGAACTCTGAAGTGGAATGTCATTTTTATAAGTGCCTGACTCGATGAAATGGATTTTCAGGGATGCTTGAATGGATGCAGGGGAAAGGAGACATCAGATGAATTTTAAAGACAAAAGTTTTGAATCATCTAACAAGGAACGATTCTGGGATACTAATGCCGGGATCTAGGCTTTTTTTTACATCAAAGAATGTCCATGACATCAAAGTTAGTACAAATGGAAGTACGTCATTCCAAAGACGAGCGTTGTTATGGGCTTGAGCTTGCACGGCATTGTGGGAGTTTTCTTTGTGTTCAGACCTCTGTCCTTTCATTATCTCAGACAACAACAACTCGGCACAGACAACTTGAGATGATCACACACCCATCATTTGTAATCAGACACAGAGAGAAGCAAACATTGCATGACACGCATAGTATGCACTCTAGCTGCTAAATATGTGTTTCATGCACACGGCAAAGTCACTGTATATCTACTAATTTACATATAATCTCTCTCTTTCGCTCATATATATGTATGGGTGATGTACATTTGGTGTCCAAAGTCATTGTTTGTTTACTGCTTTTTTCAAATGGTTATATTTTTATTATTTTAATCATTTGTTACTCATGTTAAAGGCCATAAAAATATAATATTTTCTGTAAAAAGCGTCTTTATATAGCTGAATTAGTCAGTGTATTTTTCCCATCATGTATAATTGTGTAATCGAAATATTTTATTTTAATTTTCGTTTGGTAATATTTCGTTTATTTCATTTACAAAAGCCATAAATAGTAATTTTCCTATTTCTACAACATTAAACTGTTTAAAAATAACTTGAAATGAAATTTCCCTCACTGATAAGATCTCAAGCACTGATCAGGCATAACATTATGTCCTAATATTGTGTTGGTCCCCCTTTTGCTGCCAAAACAGCCCTGACCCGTCGAGGCATGGACTCCACTAGACCCCTGAAGGTGTGCTGTGGTATCTGGCACCAAGATGTTAGCAGCAGATCCTTTAAGCCAGGGGTCCCCAAACTTTTTTCTGTAAGGGCCACATCATTTTTCCTTTCTTTAATGGGGGGCCGGGTCGGTCAAATTACATGGGCCGGAGTGACTACCAGTATTATTGTGGAGATTTTATTATGATTTTAAATCTATTCATCAAACTAAAAATCGAATGTTTAGCATAACATTATAGACACACTTTCAAAAATGTTTATTGCCAGCATACAGAAGTTATTACACGACCATTAACAGATCGCGCGCGGTTGTGAATCTCCTAGGAGGGCACGCGCGCACGCCGCACGGCCACAAATAAACTGATATGGATTTGAAATTATTTTATCAACTTGAAATACAGGCAAGGCATATTTTTGTAGATGTGTTCCTAAAAATATGCATACTTTTTTTAGGAACACATCTACAATATACATGCATATATTTTTATATATATATTCGTTTGCACGTGACTGTTTAAAACCCATGTTTAGACCCGTGTTTGTCCCTTGTCCGACCCGCACCCGTATCCGACACAGTTAGGATGTTTTTTTCACCCATTTCAGCAATATTCGCCTGTCGGGTACCCGCCCGTGCAGGACTCTGGTTCAGAGGGCCGGTCCAAATGTGGGGGCGGGCCGTAGTTTGGGGAACCCTGCTTTAAGCCCTGTAAGTCTCGTGCCACTGTTGGTGCTTTGGGCGGTGGACAGGGGTCAGCATGGGCACCCTGACTGGTCAGCGGCTGTGCCGCCCCATACGCAACAAACTGAGATGCTCTGTGTATTCTGACACCTTTCTATCAGAACCAGTATTAACTTCCTGAGCAGTTTGAGCTCCAGTAGCTCGTCTGTTTGATCGGACCACACGGGCCAGCCTTCGCTCCACACGTGCATCAATGAGCCTCGGCCGCCCATGACCCTGTGGCCGGTTCTCCACTGTTCCTTCCTTGGAGCACTTTTGATAGAGACTGACCACTGCAGACCGGGAACACCCCACAAGAGCTGCAGTTTTGGAGATGCTCTGACCCAGTCGTCTAGCCGTCACAATCCGGCCCTTGTCAAACTCGCTCAAATCCTTACGCTTGCCCATTTTTCCTGCTTCTAACACATCAACTCTGAGGGCAAAATGTTCACTTGCTGCCTAATATATCCCACCCACTAACAGGTGATGAAGAGATGATCTGTGTTATTCACTTCAACTGTTATAATGTTATGCTTGATCGGTCCATATATATATAGTATAACATAAATAACACAGTATATAAATAAAATAATATTAATATGAAATACTCATTTGAATATATAAGTCATAATCGCAAAATATAGAGACTGACACACAACCACAATAGAAGGCCTCAGGACAGATGAAGGCATGGTTTGCAGTTAGTTTTTTTCTTAGGAAACCTTCTGGTGAGGATTTAGAGCTCACTGGAGAGGAGCAGCCATGATGAAACTATAGTTTTATATATTTCTGCTGGGAATTACATGCTTGTTTATTTTTGCTGAATTGGTAAGAACATAAAAGGGGAAATATGAAATAATTCCTAAGAAACTTGTTTATAAATAAGCCACTTGCTGCATTCATTATCATATTTTCACGGCTGTTTGGATCCTGAGCCCAGATGAAAACAAGATTTGTGCTTTATCGTCTCTGCGGAGGTGTGTGTGTTTGCGCGTGATCGAGTATCTGTGTCAATTGGGGGGGGAAACAAGCTAATGATCCTGCGCTGTTTGCAGTAAAACAAATAATAGCTTTTCATAGTAATGACAAAATGAAGTTTTCATGGCTATCATCTATTTTTCAAGAGATATCACGCTCTCCTCCTCACAGCGGGGAACTTTGTGAGCTCTCTTAGTTCTACTTCTTGTGAACTTTTGGGTGTCTTTGCATTCATAGTGTGTTTGGTGTCTCTGCAGGGCTGCTGATCGGATCCGGATGTGCCCTGTACCCTTTAGGGTGGGACAGTGAAGAGGTCAGACAGACGTGCGGAAACAGTTCTGACCAGTTCGATCTTGGTACGCTGGTTGGTATATACATTGAGACGCAACATTTCAGATTTTATTTTAGGCCTATAACTCAAACTAGGGGTGTACCAATATTGACATTTAAAAATATTAGATATCAATCTACACTTTTTGAGACGCTTTATAATTTATATCCTCCTGGGACCCAGAAAAAAAAAGTTTTTTGAATTTAGTATTTTTTTATGTCATTACATTGTTAAGAGCATAAGAAACAAATGGAAAAAAAACAACATTTTTGAAAAATTATATTTAATTCATATGTTATGATATGTACTCTGTAGTTGAGAGCAGGACTCAAAAAAATTAAAACAATTAAAATACATGAAATTGCATGTATAGGCAAAAACAATGGGATTTATTTTTAATTCACCAATCAATTTTTAGGTTTCAGGGTTTTTTTAAACAAACTTTAAAGATGATTCTGAACTATGTTATGAAAGATATAATGAAATGCATTCATATACCATTTTACTTTATTAAATATGTGTGTAAAATGGCCATACTTGGATTTTCCCATCCAATACAATGCATCTAATTTGCATATTAATGTGTTCTTGGTGCATGTGTAATGAAAACATAAGTGTAATGATGGGAGGAAAAATTGGCAACATTTTCATAATAATCTAACATAATTCATAATATCTAATATTTCATCGGAATATTGATATGTAATTTCTTTCCCTGTTCACTTGTTATGTCTCCAAAATGCCTGATAAACATGATTTAACTCCTGGCGTCCTCTACAGTGGTCATTTATGAATCAATGCCCTGTTCTGTAACAGAAAGTCATATTTTGATTAGAAACCCCATAACATTTTCCTGAGATGTTGATTTATAACAAACCATTTGAAAATTAATCAGATTTAAATTATAATTTAAAAATATGATCATATTTCCATAAGAGTGCTAAACATTAATGTGAGCCGTTTTTAAAGACCAAGAAGAAGTTGTTGTCCTGGTGAAACCTCCAAACATTTGGTATCCCTGCAAAGCCCCGAATGTGCTCTTTACTGGACATCCCGACTGTGACATGTGACATGTATGATGTCAGAGAAATTCACTCAAATATAATGACCACTACAGTGGACAAAAGTCTATTCTTGGGTCCCAGGAGGATATACACTACTGTTTAAAAGTTTGGGGTCTTAATAAGAAAAAGAACTTAATACATTTATCAAAAGTGACAGTAAGACATTTGTGACCCTGGAGCACAAAACCAATGTGTCAAATGTATCAATTTTTCTTTTATGCCAAAAATCATTAGGATATTAAGATCATGTTCCATGTTGATATTTTATAAATGTCCTACCGTAAATATATCAAAAATGTATTATTATTATTAGTAATATGCATTGCTAAGGACTTCATTTGGACAACTTTAAAGGAGATTTTCTCAATATTTAGATTATTTTGCACCCTCAGATTCCAGATTTTTAAATATTGTCCTATCCTAACAAACCAAAAATCTATGGAAAGCTTATTTATTCAGATTTCATATGATATATACATCTCAATTTAAATAAAATTGACCCTTATGACTGGTTTTGTGGTCCAGGGGCACATATATGTTCAAATAAATGCTTTTGAACTTTCTATTCATCTTAGAATCCTGAGAAAATATATAGTTTCCACAAAAATATTAAGCAGCACAACTGTTTTCAACATTGATAATAATCATAAATGTTTCTTGAGCAGAAAGTCAGCATATTAGAATGATTTATGAAGGATCATGTGACACTGAAGACTGGAGTAATGATGCAAAAAGCTTTGTTAAAGAGTTGTGAGGAAATGAGATGTGTGTGACAGCGTCAGATCCGCGTCATGTTCGGCAGCGGCAGATCTTAAAGGGACAGCAGCCTAATAAACCAGTGATTCTGTCATTAATGTTCATCAAAGAACAAAGACAACAGAGAAAACTGTAGCTTTAATAATGAATAATCTATATTTAATGTATTATTCATGCAGTTAAGACTATAAAGTGTTTGATAACTTTATTCAATTTCTGTATATTGATTCTATATGAAGACCACATGTAAATACGACATTTATTATAATGGGTTTATGTGAAGATGTTTTAAGTTTACTTAAATTAAAATGTTGAAATTGATATCTTTCAATGATCCTGTAATGTTGAATGTCATTAATTAATGTTTCATAGAGTATCAGTGATACAGTGGCCTTCATTCATAAAAAGATGCCATTACAATATATATTTAAAAATATTTTGACTTTAAAAAGTAACTGTGAAATTATTACAATATAAAAATATAAAAAACGCTGATGTTTTTATTTTATGTTTTTGCGATTAATTACGGGAAAAAAGTGTTATATTAGTTATTAGTTATATTTTTAATCGATTGACAGCACTATAAATGTCGTGTGTGTGTGTGTGTGTGTGTGTGTGTGTGTGTGTGTGTGTGTGTGTGTGTGTGTGTGTGTGTGTGTGTGTGTGTGTGTGTGTGTGTGTGTGTGTGTGTGTGTGTGTGTGTGTGTGTGTGTGTGTGTGTGTGTGTGTGTGTGTGTGTGTGTGTTAATCCTAAAGCCATCTTCTGGACAATTGAGGGCAAATTTTTTTTTTTTTTTAAATACTTTCCTTAATCTGAGCGGTACAAGACTTGGCTACTTTTCCTAAGTTTGCTACCTGAACACACACAAAAAATTACTCGATTCTTCAATGTTAAGTTCTTGAAAAAAAAAAGTCCCTAGGCGTAAAGTCCCGCCTTTGTGGAAAAAAATGGGCTCCCATAGGAATGAATGGAAAAAACTGTTATTCTGAGCATTTTTTATTATTATTTGTCCAATAAAATCCAACACAATGCAGATCATACATACACACAAATAAAGGAGTGAGCCTATACAACATTCTCAATGTGGCAAACACACTCACGCACACACACACTCTCAAACACACACATCCACAAAAGCATTGCATTGAAAGCCATTGAATGAGCCTATAACAGTGAGTTTTATTTTTTATTTTTGTCAAATAAAAAATAGTCACTCACACACACACACACAAAGGAATTAAATGAGCCAATAACTGGGCAATTAAAAAAAAAATGTGTTAAAACATTGGTTTACAGAGTTCAGCCAATATGCAGCCATTGAGTTCTATTGCCATCTACTGGCTATTGTTATTTTAGCTTTAAAAAGAAATGAATACCATCATAGGTCACCAAAGTCACCACATTTTTAGGTTTTGGCTCTCTGGACTTGCTGATATTTTTTTTACTGAAGTTAAAGAAATATTAAATATAACAAAAAAATAAGCATATTTACATAAAAATATGGTGCTTTTAGAGGTAAATAAATTCCTTAATACCCCAAAAATAACAAAAAAAAGGCATAAATTGATAGAATTAATTTGATCAAAGATGGTGATATAACATTTAATAAAAAAAATAGTTTTGGAATCACACTTGTGACCTATTAAGGGCTGTTTTGCGAGGGTGGCTTGAGGGTTAAATGCAAAAAATTTTTTTTTTTACAAATGTAATGAATGAAAAACAATCCTGCACCATGGCTAAAATACATGAAAACATTTTTTATTTATGTTTAAAAATAAGTAAGCCGATTATTGAATATCTGGTTTGTGTCTTCCAGGTTCTTGTGAGATCGGATGGGCGTATTACTGCACTGGGGCCGGGGCCGTGCTGGCCATGCTCTTGTGCACGTGGATGGCATGTTTCGCAGGGAAGAAACAGAAACACTACCCTTACTAAACATGAGGAAGACAAAACATCAGTGGAGGAAACTATGAGCACCACATACACGGGCATGACTGTCATTCTCCGATTCAGAGAGCTTGTACATCCAGTGCGCTTCCCACTTATCATATTCAAGGAGACATGACTCAACGTTGACCTTTCCATGGCAGTTCCCACTTGAAATTTTTCCAGCGACTGACCTCTGACCTGCATTGGAATCTTTTGCATTTAAAGTGATATTGACTTTTGACCTTTTGTGCTCGAAAGGACTGTATTACTGTCATATATCTGTTGTATTTGTGTTAGAACAGTATTCTTGGTGGCTTAAGTTGTTGCGTTTAATACATTGTGATATTATAATAACCTATTCAATATTATGCATTCATTCATGTCCTGTTATTGACAAAATGTCTCCGCTGCAATAATATACATCTCAAACGGACTGTGTATTTGCTAATTGTATGTATGACAATATATTGTCTGATATATTTGGTTTTTTTATATAACACATCATGCATAAATGTCCATTATATTTCACTGTATTTGTAAATAAATACTGTGATTTAAACTCAGCATAAATATTTGTGTTTTTAAGTTAAAGCTTAACCAGAGACTCAGAAAACGTCATTTCTTATCTGCATGTGTATTTTTAACCTGCATGTATCTTTCTCTTTTCGAATGATGGATCGCCTAGTGTTAATTTCCGACAGGGTGATGCAGTGCTGAAGAATTCGCCGCTGGGATGCGAAACTGCAGGGATGATGTAAAGGCTGATCAGAAGTTATTGACGATCTGCTGTTCCCGTTTAGCACAATAAGCAAACGTTCACACACGTGCTGCAGTCAGCTGTTGTTTTAGGAATGAATATGCCTGTGTGGGATAACACATTTAAGAATCTGTATAAGATCTGGTGATCCTGACATAACATGAAAAAATATAGCTGCAAGTAAGGGGGCACAATAAGTCATGCAAGAGCATCAGAGCAACTGTAACGATGATGATTTTAGGCAAAATGCCTGAAAAATCAAATACAATCACTCGTAATGTGATTTAATGGTTTATCACTTTTGACCAATAGGTGGCGCTTTTACAAAACTGATGTGGTGTGATCATAGTAAGGTGACGCAGGCAAAGTTTGGTGTCAATATGTCAAAACATTGCAGAGATACGGCCTCGAAACATTTTGGCTTCATGCCTCAAATTTATAGCTGCGGTATACAAAAACGGTTTTGTCTATCGACACGAAATCCATAACTATTTGTCGACACGGTCTAAAGATGATACGATTCAAATTTGGTGAAAATCGGACCAACGGCCTAGGAGGAGTTCTAAAAAGTAGGTTTTTAAAGAAAATCGAAATGGCGGACATTAAAGGTCCCGTTCTTCGTGATCCCATTGTTCAAACTTTAGTTAGTGTGTAATGTTGCTGTTAGATCATAAATAATACCTGTAAAATTATAAAGCTCAAAGTTCAATGCCAGGCGAGATATTTTATTTAACAGAAGTTCCCTTTCAAAGCCTACAGCGAACGGCCGGCTTGGACTACATCCTGGTACTTCCTACATAAATGATGTCAGTAGAACAGTAGAACAGACTAACCTCCGCCCACAAGAATACGCGAAAAAAGGGGGCGTGGTCTTGTTGCTGTCCCACGTGGAGAAGAGGAAGTGTAGCGTGGAGAAGAGGAAGTGTAGCTTGAGTGTGTTTGTCGCCATGTCGTCGAGACGCTGTTATTTTCATCCCGGAGTCAAATCACCTTTGTTTGGCTTTCCCAGGGACGCTGTAGAGATCATTGAGCGCATATATCTCCCGTTAAGAGGCGTGACCTTTCCGTGCAAGTTACGTGCGCTAAGCTGCTGTCGAATCACAACACAGGAACCGCTGGCACAATCAGAACTCGTTACGTATTTCTGAAGGAGGGACTTCATAGAACAAGGAAGTCATCAGCCGTTTTTAGGACAGTGAGAACAGCGGTGTACAGATGAGTGAATTGTGTTAAAAATACTGTTTTTTTTTACACGCGAAACATGAACACATGTTATATTGCACACTGTAAACACAATCAAAGCTTCAAAAAAACACGAAGAACGGGACCTTTAAGTTTGGCCGAATATGGCAAAATTCATATCTATGTTCTCGACATGACCCAAGGAATCTAATAAGACGAGTTCATTACAATAGGCTAATGTAATCAAAAGTTATGAGCATTTTTGGAAAACACTATAACTTTTGACGCTGCCCTGAAAATGTTTGAGTACTTTCAGGACATGGTGCCGAAGACACATACCAAGTTTCATAATGATATGCCAGTGCATTCGTAAATATAGAATTTTTTGACAATTCAAAATGGCTGATGTGAAAAATGTTCAATATGGGAAAATTGGGTATCATTTGACTCTGCATGCTGCACCGAATCTAAAGAACCACTTTATGATTTTTGGCCAAAGCATTAAGAAGTTACAAGCAAAAATAGCAATTTTTGTATCTGAAGACCACTAGGTGGCACTGTGCCAAAACGCTGCAGGTAGCCTCAGGTCGTGGTTGTCATAAAACACACAAAGTTTGGTCAGAGTACACTAAAGCGTTGCGGAGATATAGCTTCACATTGGTGGGCATTTCGTCAAATTCGTTCTGAAGGTCTGGTTAAATATTCTTGAAAATTGGAGCAATGGCCTAGGAGGAGTTAAAAAAGTATGTTTTTTGGAAAATTCAAAATGGCGGAAGCATTTTTTTAATGATGGAAAGTGACGTCATAGGGTGCAATCGAATCATCTTGAGCCAAGGAATCAGAGGAAAAAAAGAATTTTAGTACTTACAGTTCAAAAGCTATTTGCACAAATGTAAGTCAAACTTCGGACAGATTGTGGCGCTAGAGGGATTGAGTTAGAGACTCCAGATTTGCTGTGGTGAATGTTTGGCGTGTCCTCTATCTGTGTGCCAAATTTCACAACTTTTTTTTACCATATGGTTCTATGCGCTGCCATAGACTCAAGAGCGGAAGAAGAAATGGAAGCAGAAAAATAAAAACGGCAACAGATACAATGGGTGACTACACACTTTTGGTAGCCTAGAAATCTAGACGTACTCTAGCGGCAGCGAGCTGGAAAAACCAAACTCTGGTCAGGCCAATCACATCGTGTATAGAGTCGGTGGGCGGGCTTAACAGAGGCAGAGTTGCTGAGGTTCTGCGTGCTACTCGTAAACAAAGAAGCTGGCGAACAGCGGTCTTTCGAATCGGCTTTGGCAGCGACTCTGGAAGACTTGGAGTTAAGCTTTTCTTTGAGAAAAGAACAAAGAACGGCACTGTAGTCATTCTTAAAGGATTAGTTCACTTTTAAATAAACTTTTGCTGATTATTTACTCACCCCCATGTCATCCAAGATGTCCATGTCTTTCTTTCTACAGTCGAAAAGAAATTAAGGTTTTGGATGAAAACATTCCAGGGGTTTCCTCCATATAATGCACTTCAATGGGCTCCAAACGGTTCAAGGTCCAAATGACAGTTTCAGTGCAGCTTCAAAGAGCTTTAAACGATACCAGACGATGAATAAGGGTCTTATCTAGCGAAACGATCAGTTTCTGCGAGAAACCGAGCAGTATTTATGCTATTATTTTACCTCTTTTCAGACGAGCGTGATCATCTCTGAGCTCCGCCATAACTTCCGCTAAGTGAGGTCAAATACGATCGTGGTCATAGTGTATGCGTAGATGCCTCATTAGCGCCTGCACGGATCAGTAGAATGAGGCATCTACGATCGACATATCTATGATCATGAACGTATTTGACCTCACTTGGCGGAAGTAATGGCTGAGCTCAGAGATGATCACGTTCGTCTGTTAAGAGGTAAAATAATAGCAGAAATACTGCTCGGTTTCTCGCAGAAACTGATGGTTTTGCTAGATAAGACCCTTATTCATCGTTTGGTATCGTTTAAAGCTCTTTGAAGCTGTACTGGAACTGTCATTTGGACCTTGAACCGTTTGGAGTCCATTGAAGTCCATTATATGGAGGAAACCCCTGGAATGTTTTCATCCAAAACCTTAATTTCTTTTCGACTGTAGAAAGAAAGACATGGACATCTTGGATGACATGGGGGTGAGTAAATTATCAGCAAAAGTTTATTTAAAAGTGAACTAATCCTTTAAGAAAGGAAGATGTGTTCGGAGTTATATACGGGGAAAGTTTAATCGATCAACTAGCTCCGCTTCACCTTCTTCGTTGCTCTGGTTGGTTGTAGCGCTATCCTATTGCGTGCAGAGGGAATGTGGAAGACAACCGTTTATCCCGCCCCTCGGATTGAGCCCTGCCAAAGGTGTGTTCCCAGACCCAACATCTTGATGTGGGTCCGGCTTGTCAGGTTAACTTTTGGTGCTTTGCCCCTAACTATATCAGTTCCCGTTCTCTTTATTGTAAGTCAAATGAGTCAGATTGCTGAGACTCTCACCTTTTGTCTTTAATGGCTCTTGGAGCCTCTGTCCTGTTTTCTGAATAGTTTTGCTGATTGGATTAGGATTGGTGATACTAGAGAGTCTGATACTTCCTATAACTGGATACTTCATTTGCATGCTTTGTTTAAGGTCATCAGCTAAAATGTCTCCATGTCTAAGCACTGCCTCCTAAAATCTATATAAACTACAATATACGCGCCCTTAGTTGGACTTGATTACTGCAGAAAAAGAATAAGACGAACGGTTATTGATAATCACAGCATTTCATCAAACCTTGGTTTAACACTTGCCTGAGGTGAGGAAAGGTTCAAAACTTTTCCTGCTTGATTAAGCTAAACCTGTCAGCGAGAAGGTGGAGAGATGCAGTAAATGCAAGACAACAGAAAATCAATGTCGCACATGGTGGAGTTTTGACAAATGTCTCACTTTGTTCAGCAAAGACCAGCAGAATCTGGCAGACTTCAGGGAAAACAAGCTGTCTGTATGTATTAAGCTCATCTCACCACTGCTCTGTGATGTCTTCTTACCTCAGTAGTTTTGTTGGAGACTTCACACTCACTTTGGTCCATGTCCCATTGCTCCTACTGTCTTTGTATCAAAATCTAACGCCATTCTGAATCCATCTGGTTTTAAGGAGCTCAAGCATTTAAAGCAGCAGATGACAAAATTGCTTATAATAAGCAGAGCGTTATTGTGCATTGGTATAGTTATCGTTCTCAGTGTGAACGTGTCTTAATAATAATAATAATAATAATAATAATGAACTTACCTGAGGTCTTTTTCACTACAATGAATAACTGAAGTCTGGAATACACTATTAAAATCTGTTAAATTTTCAACATACCAGGCAACATACACTTACCGACTATGTAAAAGGTTACAGAGAAAAACTGGGCATCATACACTAAATGACTGCATGGATCAAGATTTTCTGAACACAACATGCAGAAATACATCTTACATCTTCATGTAATCACTGACAGACTCGATGATGGTGAGATCAGATCAGACCAGCTTTTGTCAGACTCCTTGTGCATACAAAATTCTCACCTGATTATTACAATTAATGGCAAACGGATTGTTTGGAAATGTAAACTGATGTTTCCTACTGACACATTACAGTCTTGTAGTCAAGACCACTTAATCCGAGACCGATTCGAGACGTCTTGGCTGAGACTTGGCCAAGACAAGACAAGACAAAGACAAAGACAACGCAAACGACACAACACGACCGAGACCAAGACCAAGACAAGACAAGACAAGACAAGACAAGACCAAGACAAGACAAGACCAAGACAAGGCAAGACAAGACAAGACAAAGACAAAGACAAAGACAACGCAAACGACACAACACGACCGAGACCAAGACCAAGACAAGACAAGACAAGACCAAGACAAGACAAGACCAAGACAAGGCAAGGCAAGACAAGACAAGACAAGACAAGACAAGACAAGCAGTGTTGGGGGTAACGCATTACAAGTAACTTGAGTTACGTAATAATATTACTTTTTCCAAGTAACTAGTAAAGTAACGCATTACTTTTCAAATTTACAACAAAATATCTGAGTTACTTTTTCAAAAAAAAGTTACTTTTCACATTAATTTTTACTGACAGCTCTCCTGCCCCCATGTTGAGAAAAATAAGTGCAGAGGCGTTGTGTGTAAACATTATGGTTATTGTAGTTCCAAACTAAATGTGAGCATTTATTAATCTCACTTGCACAATAAAGATTCTGTACTCCTCAAAATGAATAAAATCAGTCACATGCAAAATCAGAATACTATGCAAACCTCCAATAATTAAATGTTAAATAAAACTATTTTTATGCATTTAATCTACCTTTATATTTAATTTACCAATGTCTTGCTGCTGACCTTTGATGATGAAAATTGCTAGATTTTTTGTTTTTATTGGTAAAACTTTTTTCTCCTGCATCCTATTCTACCATTATCCAGAATGGCAGCACAGCAGAGCTGCACCCTCTACTGTTTTACCTCAGCCTGGGGCTTATTATTTTGGTATGAAGAGGTCTTTACAAAAATATAACTTTTTTGTTATAAAAAAACAAAAACAAGCCCAGCCCAGGTGAGAAAAAGTAACGCAAAAGTAACGTAACGCATTACTTTTCTTAAAAAGTAACTAAGTAACTCAATTAGTTACTTTTTAAGGGAGTAACGCAATATTGTAATGCATTACTTTTCAAAGTAACTTTCCCCAACACTGAAGACAAGACAAGACAAGACAGCACAAGACAAGACCAAGACCAAGACCAAGACCAAAACAAGACAAGACAAGACCAAGACCAAGACCAAAACAAAACAAAACAAAACAAGACAAGACAAGACAAGACCAACACAAGACAAGACAAGACAAGACAAGACCAAGACAAGACCAAAACAAGACAAGACAAGACAAGACAAGACACGACCAAGACCAAGACCAAGACCAAGACAAGACCAAAACAAGACAAGACCAAGACACGACCAAGACCAAGACCAAGACCAAGACACGACCAAGACAAGACAAGACCAAGACCAAGACCAAGACCAAAACAAGACAAGACAAGACAAGACAAGACAAGACAAGACAAGACCAAGACACGACCAAGACCAAGACCAAGACAAGACCAAGACCAAGACCAAGACCAAGACAAGACAAGACAAGACAAGACAAGACAAGACCAAGACACGACCAAGACAAGACAAGACAAGACAAGACAAGACCAAAACAAGACAAGACAAGACAAGACACGACCAAGATCAAGACCAAGACCAAGACCAAGACAAGACAAGACAAGACAAGACAAGACAAGACAAAACAAGACCAAAACAAGACACGACCAAGACCAAGACCAAGACCAAGACCAAGACAAGACAAGACAAGACAAGACAAGACAAGACAAGACAAGACAAGACAAGACCAAGACAAGACCAAAACAAGACAAGACAAGACCAAGACCAAAACACAAGACCAAGACACGACCAAGACAAGACCAAGACCAAGACACGACCAAGACCAAGACCAAGACATGACCAAGACAAGGCAAGACAAGACAAGACAAGACAAGACAAGACAAGACCAAGACCAAGACCAAGACAAGACCAAGACATGACCAAGACAAGACAAGACAAGACCAAGACCAAGACCAAGACAAGACCAAAACAAGACAAGACAAGACCAAGACATGACCAAGACAAGTCAAGACAAGGCAAGACAAGACAAGACAAGACAAGACCAAAACAAGACAAGACAAGACCAAGACCAAGACCAAGACCAAGACCAAAGAAGGGCGAGACCAAGTAAAGACCAAGACCAATCCAGCACTCCTTAACTTCATAAAGATCCACATTACTGCCTGAGAAATGACTTATTTTTTATCAATAAACATAATTAGAATAAGACACTATATATAGAGCTGTTATACCAATCAAATGAAATAATTAACAACAAAATTCATCTTGTACTGGTGGTGGTACAGAAGATGCATGCATATTCATTTGCTGTCATTTTTTACACAATCCCTCATTTCTGAACCGGCACAATAAGTTATTGATTGCATCTGAAGCCGTCAGTTTTACATCCAATCACATTAATGATGCTAATAATTAAATCATACAATGCACTGGCAATTTATTGATATCCCAGCAGCCGTGGTCTTGACCGGTCTTGAAACAAAATCTTAAGACCGTCTTATGACCGATCTCTGGTGCTACAACACTATACAGTAAAAAAATATAAATAACTGGCTTAAAACAGTTTTTTCTTGGTGAAAATACTAAAGTGCCTAAGACGTTTGCACAATACTGTATCTCTGAGTTTTATTTCATAAATTAAAAAAAAAGTAATAATGTGCATGGATAATTTATTCAATTATATCACGAAAATTATAATTTATAACAAATACTGCAATATTCCATTAAAACAAAACAAGAATGATCCATTTTGATTTAATGGTGACTTTAAGACTCGAGATGCATTTAATTTGAAACAAAAATGAGCACGTCTGCAGTGTGAGATACTATAGACAGGATGGTAGCACTTCTATTATCCCTCACAGAAGTTGTCTGATAGTGACAAGGTTTAGTGTTAGTGTAGATTAAATACACTACAGGGAACGGTTGGTTTAGTTTTTGGCTTGATGTTTAGAGCCATATGGT
>CM042259.1:3262560-3327560 GCA_023566225.1 Romanogobio albipinnatus | reverse complement strand
CATTTATCATTTGAATTTCATGATAAAATGGACTGAATACTTAATATGTTCGTGTGGGAACTCGGATTAACTTATGATTAGGTAATATACACAACAAGCTTACGTTATATCTTAAGGTTTTTATTCAGTTTAAAACATTGAACAAAGTGTAAACAAAAAATATAGGCGTAAAGAAGAAAAGTGTTATAAGCACAAGCAGCTCTCGAGCCGTGTGTCGCGCTCATCTCTCATTAGCAATCGCTGCAGCGGCCTCGTTCCACTCCACACTACAGTAACGTTAATAAATCTTTAATACGTTCGCACATCCATGAATATGATTTCTGCCCGAGTCCCGTCGGATTTCTTTCCACCGTCTGTAGAGATGAAGATGCAACTCCCATGACTCCGCCAAATCAAGCTACGCCTTTGTTTTGAATAAACGACCTCTTGTAAAAATTGCTGAACTTTTACTTTAAATTGTAAAAAAAGAAAAAGTAATCAAATAAATGCAGCCTTGGTGTGCATAAGAGACTTCTTTCAAAAACGTAACATAACCAAAATCTTGAACAGTTTTGTATTTTAGAAACTTCAGTCATAACCTGCATGCATAACATTATCAATTTTAGCTGGACAAGTGTAACTGATAACAGAGGATATATTGATGTGGTTTTCTAATGTTTCATTTATGTTCTGCTTTCAGAGCAAAGCTTGCAGAGTGGCTGGCGTCTAAGGGAAAGGCTCTCAAGAGGCCTCCGGTGTCAGAAAAGTCGGCAACCTTTTCACAAAAACCAGCTCCACAGCCTAAAACTGGATCCAAAGCCACAATTGGTGCGCAGTCTAAGCCGGTCACCCAGACTGAGGCTGTAAAACCAACCCCTGTATTGCAGACCGACAACCAAACTGATGATCTCAAAGTCCCTGGCGATAAACCAGTGTGTTCTAGTGGATCAAGCAATATTATGAACACCACGCTAGACTTGCTGGACAACAGTGACATGGATCTGCCGGTCGACCCAGAGATAAGAATGGAGTCGGTAAGAACCATAAAAGCGTCTTATTTGTCACACACACCTAGTCGATCATGTGTATTGTCATTTTATAACTGTAATTTCTGTTTTGCAGTTGGTGATGAACTTGTGTGATAAACTAGAGGCAATGGAGACGCCCTCATCATGTGAAGGTGGTGAGTCTCATGAGGATTCTTTATGCAGTAATTGCAAATTAATCGGTTAGTTCGCTCAAAAGAATTCCTCTCCCTCATGTCGTTCCAAACCCGTCAGACCTTCATTCATCTTCAGAACACAAATGAAGATGTTTCTGATGAAATCTGAGAGCTTTCTGACCCCTCCATCGATTTAATGACCACTTTCAAGGTCCAGAAGGAAGTAAAGACATCTTTAAAATCATCCATGTGACTCCAGTGGTTCGATCTTAATGTTACGAAGCGTCAAGAATACTTTTAGTGTGCAAAAAACAAACAAAAATAACGACTTTATTCATCAATTTCTTCTCTTCCATGTGTCTCTTTCGCTGTTAATGTAGTAAACAGTGCAGAGCTTCCGGGTTCTACATCAGAACGCCGACTCATTATTGGCCGACCGTGTTCGCATGTGCACAACGACGCATGCGTGTGGTGCTGACGCATGGGCTAGACAATAATAAGCCGGCGATCTGACGTAGAACACAGTGCTGCATGGTGTTTACTACGTCAACAGCGTAGATTTCATTAGAAATATCTTCATTTGTGTTCTGAAGATGAACGAAGGTCTTACGGATTTGGAATGACTTGAGGGTGAGGAATTAATGACAGAATTTTTATTTTTGGGTGAACTAACCCTTTAATACTAGTATAGTATTACTAGAGTAAACCAATTTGTAGGCATGATGTGATTTTTCATGTTTTTGCCTATTCTCGACAGGCATAAATGCTGACAAAGTGGATGCATTGGCAGAGGAAACAATGGAAGGGCAAGTGGAGGAGCACGAAATGGATAAAGTGTTTGAAATTCTGGAAGAGGAAGAACTGGGGGATGAGGATGACTCGGAGAGCGACATTACAGAAGACACCAAGAAGGCTGGTATAAAGAATGAAGATGACGATCAGGAGCCCAAGGAGAAAAAGCCATTTGAGAGTGAAGATGACAGTGATGAGGAGACGAGGAGTGCCACTCCAGAGATGGCTGGGGCTTCCATTGTGAAGTACAATGTGAAAACGACTCCATATCTGCAAAGGTGAGTTAGGGGGAATTTAATGGTTTGTACAAAGACTCGTTTATCTGTAAAGACCCGTTCAAGTATATTATTGTCTGCACCAACGGACAATAATGTTCTGTTTATTAAAACCGCGGTGCTGTTGTTATGCCGTCTGCCACTTTAAATGCTTGACCTCTATAACGTGTGGTGGATTCTAATTGGCTGTCAATATCCGCTTTTCCACTGTCGGGCCAGGACTTTTAATGGGCCGTGCTGGGCTAATATCCTCGGACCTGTAGCACCGAGCCCAAAATCACTCTGTGTTTCCACCTTCAGGCTAGAAGCTCCGCAGCACTTCACTAAAACTTGCCCGTAACACGCCTCTCTGGAACAATGTCACACTATTTCACCAATGAATGGAAGTTTTATCCGAAAACTAATAGAATATTTCACTGGAAAATGGCGAGATCGCAAAACAAACATGATAAAAGCAGCCGTTTGTTGGCATTTTTGTCGTTTACTTAAAGATTTAAAACCCAAGCATCGATGTTTTACAATCATAAGTGATGCATTGATCATAATTCATGAATTTGTGTCACGAATGCACATTAGTCCCACAGAAATAAAGTGGTATTTACTGTTATTTCTCAAAAGAAAGAGGACACGCGTACTTATTCAGTCGCGTCTGTTTATTTGTAGTCACAGGCCAGCATGTTTACATCACATTTAGAAAGAGGGATCATTTCTACATATTTCCACCAGAAATGCGACCTGAGGGAGCTTTAACCCTCTCTAGTGTCAGTCCTACAGTTAAAGGGTTAGTTCACCCAAAAATTTAAATTCTGTCATTAATGACTTGCCCTCATGTCGTTGGACACCCGTAAGACCCCCGTTCATCTTCAGACACAAATGAAGATATTTTAGTTGAAATCCGACGGCTCAGAAAGGCCTCCATTGGCACAATGCACTTTAGTACCTTTGATGGGTCTTGAGAGTGTAAAGACGTCGTTACAAAGTCCATCTCACTACAGTGGGTCTACAATAACTTTATGAAGCGACGAGAACCTAAATAACGACTTGTATAGTGATGACCGATTTCAAAACACGGCATCATGAAGCTTCGAAGCGTTATGAATCAGCGGTTTGGATCGCCAAAGTCACGTGATTTCTGCAGTTTGGCGGTTTGACACGCGATTCGACTCACTGATTCATAACGCTGCGAAGCTTCATGATGCAGTGTTTTGAAATCAGGCCTCACTATATAAGTCTTTAATTAGTTTTTTTTTTTGCGCACCAAAACTCTCGTTGCTTCATAAAGTTATTGTAGACCCACTGTAGTGAGATGGACTTTCTAACGACGTCTTTAGTGCCTTTTATGGGTCTTGAGAGTGTAAAGTGCATTGTGCCAATGGAGGCCTTTCTGAGCCATCGGATTTACACAAAAATATCTTAATTTGTGTTCCGAAGGTCTCACGGGTGTCCAACGACATGAGGGTAAGTAAGTAATTAATGACAGAATTTTCATTTTTGGGTGAACTAACCCTTTAAGTTATATTTTTAGTCAGAGAAACAGCGGAAGCTCCCGAAAAACCAGAGTAACTTTATTTCATGAGATGCAGAGCTAAATATGGATATCAGACAGTCCGCTATAAAGAGATGAGATGTACTGACAGATAAAATAAACACATGATTGTGATAGCCTATATGATTTGTCAGATTTCTTCAAGTGGTTGTATTGGCCATGTTTACTATAGTAGCATAGTCTTTTGCATCGCATATAAATATTTCTGCCTTATGAAATATTCATATTCATAAGAATCCACATCGGATCACAAACAGAAGTTATTTCAAACACTCGCTGCTGTCTGAAAGTGAGTTAAAATTATTAAAAAAGTTTTGTTTGCTAACCACTCCTCAAACCAGAACTGGCCCGCTTTGGACCATGGTATTCTTCAGGCCAACAAACCCTGGCCATTGGACAGAGGAAGCCCCAACGAGGCCCGATCAAGCCCCGGAAGTGAAAGGGGAAACGTGACTGGCCTTGGCGCACACTAGCACGCCTGCTTTTGGCGTGGAAACGCGGCTATTGTTTTTATCGTTCATTAGCTAAAAAAACGTGAACGCTATAGCTGTGTTGTGGACTTCACTAGGGATGGGAATCAAGAACCAGTTCCATTTTAGAACCGGTTCCAAATTTCCCAGAACCGATAATATTAATTAATTTCGGTTCCGGTTTGGCTTCTCAAGGTGAATAATGCGCGATAATGAGTTCTCTTCCTTGTCTTTTTGCACAGCACACGAACGGACACATACACACTAAAATGTCCAAATATTCTGTTAAGCACAGTCTGTTATGTCTTAAGACAGTTGAAAAGATAAAATATGTAAACGTATATTGGTATAACGCATAACAATATATTGGATCTGTGCAGCTCTTAAAGCGACAGTGGCAGATTTTCCTGATGCGTCTCTATTAGGGCTGCCACTAACGACTATTTTTATATCGATTAATCTATCGACTAATCACAATAATTTACAACAATTTTACTTAAAAACATTTAATTTAAATTGCGACGTTGGCCTTCAGTAGTGTACTATAAAAAAGTATAAATGTAAGCAAGCCCTTGACAAAATGTAAAACTAAAAGAGTAAAAAGGTACAAATTTGTAAACCAACATAACAAAAACAAGAGAATATCAGCAAATACTTTTTATATAGAATAGTGTTGTCACGATACCAAAATTATGACTTCGATGCGATACCAGACTAAAATACCTCAATACCGATTCTGAAGCGATACCATGGCAAAAACTGTAAAATGTATTGAATAATATGATAGAACTTAATGTTCATTGTTTTAGGGTTAAAAACCCCTAAAAACTCACTTGTCCGGCACGTTCCTGCCCTGCTTCACAGAATATTAGGTCCGGCCCTTTAAGAGCTGCACGGACCAAATTCATTGTAACACCCGATTTCTCATTCAACTCGTTCACTAAAGACATATCCGACTGTGTTTACCTGAATACTCACCAGGACGTGCATTTTTACCATTCAAACCCAATAATCACGAAACTGGCGTTGCGATCTGTCTGAGTGAAAGGCATGTGCTTCAGGTCAGAGTCCAGCAGCTCCGTACTTTTCTGTTGCTTTCTTTTCCCTGAGCTGCACGTTTATATTTGACTGTTCTGCTTCCATTGTTTAGTGAACGGTGGAAGCAGAGCTCACACACACACGTCCTCACTCCTGCTGTCACACATCGACGCACATTAAGAAATACTGCTCTTATTAGAGTGCTGTCATTTTTAAAGTACCGGTACTAATACAATTTCATATCATATCCAACTTACCCAGACGACTAAAATTTGACGTTGACTAATTAACAGCGTTGACGCAGTCGATTGTATCGACCAATCGCGACAGGCCTAGTCTCTATGATAACGTTAATCAAACAAAAGACAACAAGAAAATTAACTCGCTGTTCTAGACAGAATCACTTTTGTAACTATATTACTGTATTAATAAAATTTATGAATACTATATTAATATAATATAGGCTAAAGTAATGTATAGCCTATATTTTATAAATAAAAAAAGTTTACATTTGATTACAGTTTCTGTACCTGAAAATGTTTATTTCATTCTTATCTTTGTTCAATTCAACCTTTGCCACGAGTTTGATTGACAGGCGATCTGACTAATCACATCATAAATTGTATTTATTAGTTGTTTAATAATTTTAATGAAACCAAAAATTGTAACCGTAAAATTTCTTATGATTCCCAACCCTAATTCTCCGAAAATCAGAATGCTTATTAAAACCTTATAATAATTGTTGTAGTCCTTTTGTGTGAACAGGCCTTATGATGTTTAATTGTTTTTTTCTCGTCATTAGTGTGAAAAAGAGAATCGATTGTGAAACCGCACCAGCCAGTGGCTCGCGACGCAAAAGCACCATCAAAGACCTGAAGTTTCTGACGCCTGTGCGACGATCAACACGAATCCAGCGCAAGTCCTCTCGTCTGCCAGACATGCTGAACGACCACGACGCTTGCATCTCCTCATTGGCTGAGCTGGTGCAGATGGACGATGCAGATGCAAGTGCTTACATCTACAGAAAAAACCCCGCCCTACTGGAAGACCTTCCTGATCAGCCTGGAGACTTTGCAAAAGTATGCAGTTAAGCGATATAAGCTGATACAACACTAATGTCACTTTCAAATCGGACATTTATAGCGTACATAACACCTAAATTTTGAAGTACTCCATGTGACTTTTGAAAATGCTTTATTTTAATATTTAAGTGTTTGTTGCATTTGGCTGCTATTAATGGCTTAACACTTTAATTTGATTAATAAGCACTATTGTGAAAGTATCTTCTATGCTAACATAAGGCTCATGCAGTGTGTGTGTGTGTATATAAAGAGCTATTTTGGTACTTTTTAGCATTTTAACTTAACTCAACACTGCTTTGTTCATTCTGTGAACTTGGATGTTGGGGGAAAAATGGACACGGTTGGAAAAAAAGTAGGATTGGTTTTGTTTTGGGGAGTATCAAAAAATGAACAAACCAAAGAATGTTGCCTTTCACTTGTCATTTCTCTTTGTAAGATTTGTTTGTTCTGAAGTTATTTGTTCAGCTGTTCATTTTCTCACTTTTAAATGTGTAAGAGTTTTTTTTTGTATGTACAGTAAAGTCATTTATCATTTTAATGAACTAAACTTCGTTCTGAGGATTAATTCAACCCACACTAATGACCATGTCTTTTTAAAGGCAAGATGAGCATTCACTGTAACCATTCTTTTAATCACTGCTCTATGACATAAAACATCTTAATAAAGAATATTTCAGTGTTATAAAAAATATCCTGTCATTATTAACATACTAGAAATGTTTTTAATTTTCTGATGCACGTATTAAAGGGATCAAAATGACAAGTGTAGTTGATTCATCCTCATGGTGGCCTGATATGTTGTTTCAGTCACCATTCACGTTTATTATATGAAAAAGATTAAAAGAAACTAAATTAAAAATATTATAGTAAATGGTTTTGAGCCATATTGTATATTTACTATAGTATGGCTAGAGAATAAATATACTATAGTATGTCTATTATAGTAAAATTACTCTAGAAAATACTACATACTATTTTTTTTATAGTAAATACTAGTGTTTTGAACCAGCAAATTGTAGCATACCATTACCTTAGTATTTACTATAGTGCATAATGTGGCCAAATGTTAAAATATAGTACATACTGAGGTATACTACAATTTACTATGCTACAAAAACACTAGTATTTACTAGAGTAATTTTACTATAATATACTAGTGCTTTTGAACCATACTATAGTAAAGATACTACAGTAAATTGTGGTATACCTCAGTATTTACTCTATTTAACAATTGACTACAGTATAATGTAGCATAAATTAACAAAATGTAGTAAATACTACAATTTACTGTAGTATCTTTACTATACTACGGTTCAAAAACACTATAGTATTTACTAGAGTAATTTTACTATAGTATTTTTTTCATGTGGAGCTCTCCCAAAAACTAAAATACTACAATTTACTGTAGTATCTTTACTATACTATGGTTCAAAAACATCAGTAAATGATAAATACTAGTGTTTTTGAACAATACTTACTATAGTAAATATATTACAGTAAATTGTAGTGTATACCTTACTATATTTTAACAATTGACTACAGTATAATGTAGCATAAATTAACAAAATGTAGTAAATATTACAATTTACTGTAGTATCTTTACTATACTATGGTTCAAAAACATCAGTAAATGATAAATACTAGTGTTTTTGAACAATACTTACTATAGTAAATATATTACAGTAAATTGTAGTGTATACCTTACTATATTTTAACAATTGACTACAGTATAATGTAGCATAAATGAACAAAATGTAGTAAATATTACAATTTACTGTAGTATCTTTACTATACTATGGTTCAAAAACATCAGTAAATGATAAATACTAGTGTTTTTGAACAATACTTACTATAGTAAATATATTACAGTAAATTGTAGTATACCTTACTATATTTTAACAATCGACTACAGTATAATGTAGCATAAATTAACAAAATGTAGTAAATACTACAATTTACTGTAGGATATTTACTATACTATGGTTCAAAAACACTATAGTATTTACTAGAGTAATTTTACAATAGTATTTTTTTTCATTTGGAGCTCTCCCAAAAACTAAAATAGTGCAATTTACTCACGTTATGTATTTATTTTTTATTTTTTTGGAGAGCTATTGCTTTAATATCGCTATTATTTTTGAATTTATTAACGGTTCCTCCTTAACTGCCGCCAATTTCTTCCCGTAAGCGCCCGCTGATTGGCTGAGGATTTGAACTCGCGTTGCGCGAGCAAAGCATTGTGGGACGGAAACGAACTCCAACGCGCTTCTCCTCCAGGCCACACAAAGCACTAGAGTGCCGATTAATTTACAGCTTTATTAGTCTCTAAAACTACATTTTTAAAACTTTCTGAAGAAAATATCATAACAGTGAGTCAAATGAACTGCATTCGCTATTAAGATTCGACTCAGAGGGAACGAACGATGCCTAATTTCTGCGCGGCGCTGAACTGCTCCAGGAACAGCACTCACTCGGTGCTGGCGTTCTTCAGGTTTCCACGGGATCCCGAGAGGTATTACACACGCTTTTCTCATCCTATCCCACTCTTTTGTTATCCAGACGATGGGATTTCGCGTTTGACCTTCATTTAACTTCGTCTATTTACCAGTACAGCCTCCGCAGGGCTTTACTGGGCTAGTTAGCTTGCTTAAAGAGCAGATGCAAGTCTGTCATGTAACGTATTAACTAGTGTTTACACACTACACACAGTATTATGAGTTATTCTTCAGTGTTACTCAGCATTTATGTTGTTTATATAGGATAGGAAAGTCAACTGGCTGGTCCAACACTGTTCTGATTGGATGTGCTCATCTGTCATTGAGTGTATTAGCAACCAGACACAATCAACAGTGTGTATTACAGTAAAAACTAAAACACACACTATATTATTGTATGACACAGATACTATCTTACACTTCTAATGTACATCATTGTTCTTCCTACCATCCTACACTGCAAAAAATGCTTTTCTTACTTAGTATTTTTGTCTTGTTTTCAGTCCAAATGTCTAAAAAGTCTGACATTAAGAAGCATTTACTAGACAAGCAAAAGTTGTTGTCTTATTTTGGGGAAAATAACTCAAAATTAAGGAAGTTTTTGCTTAAAATAAGATGAATAATCTGCCAATGGGGTACGCAAAATAATCTTAATTCAAACAGAAAACAAGATTATTTTGCGTACCCCACTGGCAGATTATTTATCTTATTTTAAGCAAAAACTCCCTTAATTTTGAGTTATTTTCCCCAAAATAAGACAACAACTTTTGCTTGTCTAGTAAATGCTTCTTAATGTCAGACTTTTTAGACATTTGGACTGAAAACAAGACAAAAATACTAAGTAAGAAAAGCATTTTTTGCAGTGTAGGTGTATGACTTTCTTCTTTCAGACGAACACAATCACATATTAAATAATGTCCTGGCTCTTCCAAGATTTATAATGCCGGTGAATAGAGGATTATATTTATATATAGATGTAGATCTATCCATCATAAAAAATATCCAAACGCAGGGTTTCTGTAAAAAAAAACCTCCCACAATTGTCTTAAATCGGAGCAGAACGTCTTAATTTCAATATCATAGCATTAAATTAGGATCAATATGATAACAGTATTAAATTAAATGAAGCATTACATTAAATTCAATATCATAGCATTACCCTATGATTACTGGGATGCTGAAAACATGGATGGAATCACAGAATCCAGGCTCTAAAATGTATCATTGTTAAACTTTTAATATATATTTTTGTTAAATTGTCTGTTTCATGATTTAAACTAATTAGACATGCTTTTTGATTAATATAATTTAATTTAACCATTTAAATTTGTCTTTTTTAATAGAATAAACTATATAAAATAAAATTCATAGGGGCCTAAATTTAATTGAAGTAAAGTGATGTGTGGCGAATTTGTGCTCTGCATTTAACCCATCCAAGTGCGCACACACAGTAGTGAACACACACACACACACACACACACACACACACACACACACACACACACACACACACACACACACACACACACACACACACACACACACACACACACACACACACCCAGAGCAGTGGGCAGCCATATTGCTGCGGAGCAGTTGGGGGATCGGTGCCTTGCTCAAGGGTCTCACCTCAGTCGCGGTATTGAGGGTGGAGGAGGGCGCTGGTTATTCACTCCCCCACCGACAATTCCTGCCGGACCTGAGACTCGAACCCGCAACCTCCGGGTTACAAGTCCGACTCTCTGACCATTAGGCCCCAGACTGCCCCAATTGCAAAAAATGAATATGTACCAAGGGATATTTTGTTTCAGTACAAATATCTAAACATCATTAAAGGTCCCGTTCTTCGTGATCCCACTGTTCAAACTTTAGTTAGTGTGTAATGTTGCTGTTAGAGCATAAATAATCCCTGTAAAATTATAAAGCTCAAAGTTCAATGCCAAGCGAGATATTTTATTTAAAGGTCCCGTTCTTCGTGTTTTTTGAAGCTTTGATTGTGTTTACAGTGTGCAATATAACATGTGTTCATGTTTCGCGTGTAAAAAAACAGTATTTTTCACACAATTCACTCATCTGTACACCGCTGTTTTCACTGTCCTAAAAACGGCTGATGAGTTCCTTGTTCTATGAAGTCCCTCCTTCAGAAATACGTAACGAGTTCTGATTGTGCCAGCGGTTCCTGTGTTGTGATTCGACAGCAGCTTAGCGCACGTGGAAAGGTCACGCCTCTTAACGGGAGATGTATGCGCTTAATGATCTCTACAGCGTCCCTGGGAAAGCCAAACAAAGGTGATTTGACTCCGGGATGAAAATAACAGCGTCTCGACGACATGGCGACAAACACACTCAAACGCAACACTTCCTTTTCTCCACGCAACACTTCCTCTTCTCCACGTGGGACAGCAACAAGACCACGCCCCCTTTTTTCGCGTATTCTTGTGGGCGGAGGTTAGTCTGTTCTACTGTTCTACTGACGTCATTAATGAAGGAAGTACCAGGATGTAGTCCAAGCCGGCCGTTCGCTGTAGGCTTTGAAAGGGAACTTCTGTTAAATAAAATATCTCGCTTGGCATTGAACTTTGAGCTTTATAATTTTACAGGTATTATTTATGCTCTAACAGCAACATTACACACTAACTAAAGTTTAAACAGTGGGATCACGAAGAACGGGACCTTTAACAGAAGTTCCCTTTCAAAGCCTACAGCGAACGGCCGGCTTGGACTACATCCTGGTACTTCCTTCATTAATGACGTCAGTAGAACAGTAGAACAGACTAACCTCCGCCCACAAGAATACGCGAAAAAGGGGGCGTGGTCTTGTTGCTCTCCCACGTAGAGAAGAGGAAGTGTTGCATAGAGAAGACGAGGAATTGTTGCGTTTGAGTGTGTTTGTCGCCATGTCGTCGAGACGCTGTTATTTTCATCCCGGAGTCAAATCACCTTTGTTTGGCTTTCCCAGGGACGCTGTAGAGATCATTAAGCGCATATATCTCCCGTTAAGAGGCGTGACCTTTCCACGTGCGCTAAGCTGCTGTCGAATCACAACACGGGAACCGCTGGCACAATCAGAACTCGTTACGTATTTCTGAAGGAGGGACTTCATAGAACAAGGAAGTCATCAGCCGTTTTTAGGACAGTGAAAACAGCGGTGTACAGATGAGTAAATTGTGTGAAAAATACTGTGTTTTTTTTACACGCGAAACATGAACACATGTTATATTGCACACTGTAAACACAATCAAAGCTTCAAAAAAACACGAAGAACGGGACCTTTAAATCAAGATGCATTTACTTGAGATGCAAAATTAAGAAATTACGAATTTCTTTCCTGAGAAATTGCACAAAATTAAGTGAGTTTATGCTTAAAATAAGAACAAGTATCTGTCAGTGGGTATGAGAATTTCTTGCATTTGAATTAAGTAGATTTTTATGAACCCATATTTGTTGTTTTAATCAGAAAATCACTTGCACATGATTTCTTACGTCAAGCTATTTTTTTGTAAAAATTAATTAAAAGTTATGGAGATCTGTTGGAAATTGTTCAAGCTTCAAAAAGTGTTGCTAAAACAACTCATTGTGCGCTTCCTAGACATTTGGCATATTGACGTGTTATGTTCCCTTCAATTTATTCCGTACATTTTCTTTAAATAGTGTTAAATTTACCTTAATAAATCCTGCAGAATCCCTGCCATGGCTCTTACACGTTTGTGTAAGAAAATTATCCATATTTAATACTTTAATAATAACTAAAATAACTCGCTGTCATGTGTCAGGTAAATCAATGCGTACGGCCGTCTGTCGGGAGCTAGTTATTTTAGTTTATAAAGTTTTAAATATGGATATTTTTCTTACTCAAACACATCGTTTTGCTTCGTGTGTGTGGAGTACTTTTATAATGGATGTATGCACTTTTTTGTGAATATCATTCTCTATTCACCGCCATTATAAAGCTTGGAAGAGTCAGGACATTATTTAATACATCTCTGATTGTGTTCGTCAGAAAGAATAATGTCATATACACCTACGATGGCTTGAGGGTGAGTAAATCATGGGCTAATTTTCATTTTGGGGTGAACTATCCCTTTAATAACTGCTATTCATGTCACATTTATTCCCTAGATGTAAGAAGTGGGTGGAAAACTGCAGTCGCTCAGACCTGAAGGACAAAACGCCTGACCATCTGAACAAATACCACAGACTGTGTGCAAGGCACTTTGAACCTAACTTGATAACCAAAACCGTGAGTTATGCATTCATGCTCCGTATGAAATTGTTGTGGTAGTTTTCTAATGTAGTTAAAATGAAAGGGTATATTTTAGGTGCTGCTTGCTTTTCAGTTCACTTAAATGTTATATATTTTTCGAAATCTAAATATTCCAGAAATACTGTGTTTAAAGTAATTATACATGTATTCGAAATGACTGTATAGAATATTATATCAACTATTGGACACTACAAATAGCATGTGATCTCTAACATATTGCATTGCACATTATTGTGATTATCATCCAGAGCCCTTTCAGGACTGTCCTGAAGGATAGTGCGGTACCAACCATATTTGACAACCCTTCCCTCAAACGGTCAAATAATGAGGTAATATTTGCTCAGTATGTATCTGTGATACTGTACTGTATTATGCCTGCCTCTTCACATTTCAGAGTAAAGGCCTGTACACACCGGGACGCATATCACGCGCACTTATCATCAGTGTTTTTCGAGACGTTTTTCACACCCAAGCGGTTTTCACAGAGTGAACGTGCACGTTCAGTAGATGGCGCTCCCGGTACACAAGGTGGTGCTGCGGCACTTTACGCTTCTGACCATAGATATACATAATAAAGGCAAGAGCTGCGTCCGAAATCGAATACTTCTCTATTATTATAGTGTGCGAGAAACAGTACGCCAACAGAGTAGTACGCCAAAATTCATAGTATTCGAAAAGCAGTCGGCGAAAAGTCCCCGGATGACCTACTACTTCCGGCGGGATTCTGAAGTGCGCATACGATGGACACTTTACTATCCCATGAGGCCACGGGAGACGATTTATGAATGGAGGTAATGGGACACAACTGACGCTGGTAGGTCACATGATCATGACAACATGGCGGATGTAGCACGTCCGGATCACATTTATTCATACTATATAGAACATACTTTTTTAACGGTCGCGAAGTTCGTTCAAATTCAAATGTAGTACCTACTCACATAGTACGCGATTTCGGATGCAGCCTAGATGTCTCGTCAATGGAGGTCGCCGTCCGCACCTGGCGGCCATCTTGACAGAAAGACGCTATAGTTTCAGCCTTATGGCTACTCAAAGGCCGCGGAAACAATGCCAGTGAGTTCGTTAAGCACGTCAATGGCATTGTTTCCGCTGCCTTTGAGTAGCCATACACTCAAAAAAAAAAAAGGTTCTATATGGCACCAAAAATGGTTCTTCGTCATAATCATAGAGGAACCACTTTTGGTGCTATATAGCACCATATCTTAACATGTTCTGTATATGGTAGCGGTGCTATATAGCACCTTAGTCAAAGAACCGGTGAAGAACCTCTGAAGAACCGCTGAAGAACCGCTGAAGAACCGCTGAAGAACCACCGAAGCACCAAAATTGGTGCTATATAGCACTTAAAAAGGTTCCCCTATGATTACGAGCCAAGAACCATTTTTGGTGCCATATAGAACCTTTTTTTTTTAGAGTGTTAGGCTGAAACTACAGCGTCTTTCTGTTTTTAATACATTTGTTGAATATGTCTTAAATTTTTAAAATAATTTTTTACTTTTTTAAAATAATTGTTCTTATTATTATTATTATAAATAAAAAAGGGGTATGATCATTCATGCTTTGTACTGTAACTGCAACATTTCAATGGGGTAAAGTGCTGAAACCCTTTTATACTTTATTTAATGGAATATATATTAACCACTCAAAACTGACAGAATGATAACAAAAAGCACACAACAACTCTTGCTTACTGATATGAACAACTGATTTATCTTTCATCCAAAGCCACACATGAAGCAATTTTGAATTTAGAATCATAGTTACAATTATTTAATGGACACTTTTCACATTTCTGAAGTGATATAATTGTAGCTGGGTAAACAACAGATTTAGTGGAAGTATAGTAATGTAGCGGTGAACTACAGCAATATGTATTCTCATTTTCCCCAATAGCTACAGCTCCATAAAAATAATAAATAAAGTTAATATAGTATCTGTTAAGTACATATTATATTAATAATGCAATCAGTCAGTAAATAAAGTTTAACTCTCTTGCATATGGTCTGTTGATGAAGACATGTCTTTTGTATGTTTTACAAAAGGCGTCCATTCACAACTGACTTCTGGAAAAACGTGATTGACCAATGACATTTCAGGTTACAATGAAATAAGTAAAGTCCCGCCCCACGACTGACAAAAATAAAAAAGTTTTCACGCGAGCAAAATAGAAGCTCGAGCGCGAGTGTGGGGAATGATGACGCGTGTGCTGTGAGTCGTGTCCAAGCTCGCAAGGGCTTGATTTGCGCGCAGAGGAGATGTCATGCGCGCGCGCGGGTTTAAGAGGAGCTCGCGGGCTGCCGTTTCCTCGCGTGTAGATCTGTTATTCTCTCGCTGGAGTGATTTACTGCGCGAGCAAGCATCAGTTGTGCGCTCGGTTATTAATGGCATTAAAATGCCGCCTATAGCTGCGGCACTTTACGCTTCTGACCATAGATATACATAATAAAGGCAAGAGCTGCGTCTGAAATCGAATACTTCTCTATATAGTGTGCGAGAAACAGTACGCCAACAGAGTAGTACGCCAAAATCCATAGTATTCGAAAAACAGTCGGCAAAAAGTCCCCGGATGACCTACTACTTCCGGCGGGATTCTGAAGTGCGCATACGATGGACACTTTACTATCCCATGAGGCCACGGGAGACGATTTATGAATGGAGGTAATGGGACGCAACTGACGCTGGTAGGTCACATGATCATGACAACATGGCGGATGTAGCACGTCCGGATCACATTTATTCATACTATATAGAACATACTTTTTTAACCGTTGCGAAGTTCGTTCAAATTCAAATGTAGTACCTACTCACATAGTACGCGATTTCGGATGCAGCCTAGATGTCTCGTCAATGGAGGTCGCCGTCCGCACCTGGCGGCCATCTTGTCACAGTCAGCCTGCTCACTCGTAACATTGTGTTTTAATGGTGCTTGCACTTCTTAAATAACCATAACCATAACTTGCTCAATTTTCGACCGATTTTCAAACTGTTTGGTTTGTTATAAACGTCAGAGATGTAGTTATGACACTGCATACTTATGAATAATTATTCATAATTTGTTCAAGCATCCAGAATTATAACCACGTTAATAACGTTTGTAAGAAACCAAACCATTTGTAAATCCATCAGCGAGATAAGAGTATTTGTGTTCGTGCAGATCACTCACCTTACATCATGTACCACAGAGCCCGCCAGAAAGCTTGCCTTTGACAAGATGGCCGCCGGTGATGCCGTTAGAGACTCCGGCGTAAGACATCTAGCCTTTATTATGTATTCCTACGCTTCTGACACACGCTTGTCACACAGAAGAAGAAGAGAGACAGTATTTACGTGCTTGCCAAAACCATTTAGACACTTTTTGCTAACTGGCAAGCAGCATTAGCAGCTCAAAATCATCCCGGGGTGAACAGGCCTTAAAGTTGAAGGTCAATTATGTCTAAAAAATACTGAATGTGAGTGGTTTACTAAAAACATACCAATTTCTTTAACAGACGGAAAATAAGGATGCCCCTGACGCAAAGAAGAATAAATGTGAGTTGCCTTTTTATTCTGTTTGTTTTTGTTTTATGATTACCATTGCAATATCATTTTTTCTCACATATTTACATACCCCTCGCCAGTGATGGGAATAACGGCGTTATAGATAAACGGCGTTACTAACGGAATTATTTTTTTCAGTAACGAGTAATCAAACAAATGACTTTCTCCCGTTACAATGTCGTTAGCGTTACTGAGAATAAAATGCGGCGTTACTATAATTGAGCTCACTGTTCATCCGAACAGGCTCTCTGTCAGTCGGACCTGCAACGTCTTTTTTTTTTCTCTGGTTGGTTTGTGTGTGTGTGTGTGTGTGTGTGTGTGTGTGTGTGTGTGTGTGTGTGTGTGTGTGTGTGTGTGTGTGTGTGTGTGTGTGTGCATGCCATGCGTGTTGGGGGGTGGGTTGGGTGGTACACATAACTGAAGATGATTGGTGGGTGGGAGACAAGGTTGAGGTTGATAGGTTGAGTTCACACACACACACACACACACCTATGACGCACACGCATATGCACAGTCACACACACCAAGAGCGTCAGACCGATGGCAAGTCCAACGACTTCCAAGGTAGCTTTCGCAAACTGGAAGTATAAGTGCTACTTTTCCCTCGTTGAGGTGAAAGGTAAGAACGTTTATGTAACGTGCAGCTTATGCCGAGGAAGAAAGAGTCTCTCCACGTCGGTGGCAAGTAATTCTAATCTAATGAAGCTCCTCACATCATCACATGCCACAACATTAGTGGCTAAAAACCCAGGCGATAACTTGAGCTCCTCTACCAAAGGAGTAGTATAGTACTGATAATATTTACACAATATTTACACTATAGTAGGCCTACTTACAATATTTACACAATATTTACACTATAGTAGGCCTACTGATAATATTTACACAATATTTACACTATACTAGGCCTACTTACAATATTTACACTATAGTAGGCCTACTGATAATATTTACACAATATTTACACTATAGTAGGCCTACTGATAATATTTACACAATATTTACACTATACTAGGCCTACTTACAATATTTACACTATAGTAGGCCTACTGATAATATGTACACAATATTTACACTATAGTAGGCCTACTGATAATATTTACACAATATTTACACTATAGTAGGCCTACTGATAATATTTACACAATATTTACACTATAGTAGGCCTACTGATAATATTTACAATAGTGTATTGAATTTGTTAGGTGTCTCTCACATTGTCCCACAGCAACATTACAATAGTGTACATTAATGTACAATGTTTTATAATAATACTTTATTTTATTTAGTACATTCTTTTTTTAATACATTCTTTTCACATATTTAATTGGGGGCATTCAAGTTTTGACATATTTGAACATTTGAGAAAAAAAAAGTAACACGGTAACGTTAGTTACTTTCCCTGGTAATTAGTTACTATTTGTAAGAAGTAACTATAACTAATTACTTTTTTTAAGTAACGTACCCAATACTGCCCCTCGCAAAATATAGAGGGTCTGCATCCATTGAGGTCACTTTTCCGCCAGAACACCCCCTCAGCCGGAGTGGCAGAAGAGCTGCTGCGTGATAATTATTAGTGATTATCTAAATATCTTATTTATATGACTCCTGCATCTTTCCGTGTGCCTGCAAACTGCACTTGAAGTGACTGACGGGCGGAGTCACGTGAAAACCAAACTAACCGACATGGGAAAATTACGTCAGTTAGAGGTTCTAAATTTTGGTTTCGATTAGTTTTTGGTTAATCCTGCGCCAAAACATGAAAGCAGTTGTGTTTTAGACCAAACATATAATTAGGGATATACCGATACCAGTACTCGGGTGTCTCTCCGATACTGTTGTCAAGTACTCATACTCGTAAAACTACCCCAATACAACCGCACCCGATACCATTTTATGGCAACGCATCTTCGGATGAGGAGCTGCGCGGAAAGTTACATAATTCGCCGTGCACACCCGCACACCACGGTGCCAAGTGCAAAGGGGTCTCGCACTCAAAGCGCACGACTGCCATAGTATGGCTTAATTTTTGCAGAGCGCTAGTGCGGACGCGGCGAGTATAAACCAAGCTTAACCGCTCGTGAGGCAGATAGCTCTCGGTAGTGAGTGATGAAAGGGAAGGGCTGTTTAGTAGGGATGTGCGCAATGACTAGCCTAACCCAAGTAGTATAACAAGCCTAAGCAAGCTTAATTGTTATACTAGTTTGACATGACATGGAAGAAAATGGAAAAGTTTTGTGTAAGCTTTCAAAATCCCTCCTTCACCCGAGTGGAGATTTATCTGAAGCCTCCACGACCGCTAGAGAAAACCAACGCATGCAAAACCTGAGGTAAAATTAAATGATTTTGTTTTGCTGCAGATATACACTTTTCAAAATAATATATTAATTTCAAGATATAACATTAACACGATAGTAATTTAAACATAGCCTTTGTAAAAAAATATATATTTAAAGCTACACTGTGTGATATTTTCCCCCATCTAGCGGTGAAAAGGTATATTACCATCCAGTAAATATTCGTTTCTGTTCCTCCCAATTCCGATTTCGTTTTAACTCCTACGGTGGCCGATTTAGTCCAAGATTAACATGGCTTCCAGTTCAATCCAGCAATCCCCCTCTTCACATTCGACACGGTGCCATCGAGTGTTAAAACGCGAAAGGCAAAGCATGAATTTACGGGTATATCCCTCTTTGGCTAATGTACTTTCAAGATGGAGGGGCAACATGGCGACCCCCATTCGAACCCCTTACCCGTATGTATTTTCAATGGCATATTATAAACTTACGAGAATACTTTATTACTTGAAAGAAGTAAATATACATTAATGAGGACATATATTTTTGAAAGAACTAAGTGTTTTTAGCTAAGAATAAACTAAAAAAGTTACACAGTGTAGCTTTAAAGCAAAACCTTAAATGTGCCAAAAAATTTAAACAACTAGTATTTTCCAAGTTGTCTTGCAGCACTAACGTTTAATCGACTAGTCACGCACATCCTTAGCTCAGTGTCACACATTGTAGATGAAAACAGAAACAGGCTCATAGTGGAGAGAATTTTCTTTTAATCAAAAAGAACCAGCCTCTCACTTTTCCGAAAAGGGCTGTATGGCTACCATAACTTATAATAGTTTAATTCAGTTGTTCTGCTACTATGTTGTGTGGTACTGGAATCCACTGAATGTTACAGGTTACATTTATGTGAAATGGGCAGCAGTGCCATGTTTGTTTAGGAAAACACCAAGTTGAATGTTAAAATGTCAGCAACAGCATCAATTTGTGTATTTACTTTGGTACAGTCAGAAAGTGAAAAACATCTGATAATGGTATTATTAAGTACTCGTATCAGTACTCGGTATCGGCAAGTACCCAAATGTAAGTACTTGTACTTTGTCTGAAAAAAAGTGGTATCGGTGCATCCCTACATATAATGGTGACTGAGTGCGACCTGGACGCATCAGTGAATGAGGAGATATTTTGCTAAAGAAAATGATCTTGCCAGAAGAATTGCGTAATAACTTTATAATATCTTGCAAGTGAGCTTTTACTCATGCACAGTGAGGTGAATTTGAAAACGCTAGCGCGGTTTTCAATGTATCCGAATTAGTGTAGACGCTGCCATTTTGCCACTCAGTTGGCGTAACTGCAGTCACTCCGGCCGACAGTGACGCCACATGCATACCCTTTATATTTACATGCATTCCACAATACAGAATAATGACTAAACTTACACAAATATTGTTTTTGCATTCTCAGCGGACTCCCAAAGTGAGGAAACTAAAGAGAACAGCGAGACAACAAGCAAAGAGATCAGTGCGAGCAAAAATGGCGATGGGGTCGACAGCAGCCCTCAGGTCATTGATGAGGAAACGCTGAATAAAGAGTATCTCAAGTCTCTGTTTGATGTTGTCGTGATGATGGGCATACAGAACATCCCTCTGCATGGGCACTCTGACAAAGAACCCAGAAGCAAAAGCTTCACCCCCAGCAACTTCCAGGCGCTGTTGGAGTACCGGATCAACGCAGGCGACGAATACCTCAGAAAGAAGTTCGAGGGGTCGCCTGTAAACCTCGAGTACTGCTCCTCTACTCAATTGCAGCAGATGTTGGGAGTGATGGAAAAGGGCATTCGTGTAGAGCTTTTAGCTGATGTTAAAGAAGGACGCTTCTTCTCTTTGGTTGTAGACAACCTGGTTGAGATCGGCGGAGAGAGCCATCTCCCGCTGTTTGTGCGTTTTGTGGACAAGACCAGCTGTCTCCGGGAGGAGTTAGTCGGGTTCCTGCCCTTCGAAGGTGATGTGGAGGCTATCACCGAGAGGCTTGTTGCTGAAGTGACCGAGAAATGTGGCCTGGACATGCAGTATTGCAGAGGACAGGCGTATTTGTGTTCGGGTGTGTCCGCTATGAAGGTCAAAGCGGTGGTGGCCAGAATCGCAGAGCTACACCCACTAGCCGTTCTCACCCCTTGCTCCAATTGCTCCTTGAACATCAGCCTGGCAAGCACAATGACGTTCACAGGAGTGCATCTCGTCATGTCTACTCTAAAAAAGCTGGATGCATTTTTCAGTAAATCACCCTTGTTGCAAAATCAGCTGGAAAATGCCATTTCCATCTACTACCAGGGAAATGAAGAGAAAGCCAGTGCCCTCAAGGAGACGTGCAACTCGAAGTGGACCGAGCAGCACGACACATTCGAAGTAGCCGTTGACCTCCTGGAGTCTCTCCTGCTTTGCATGGATAGCGTCCATGACAATGAAGATCACAAATGGAACGATGAGGTGGCGCACAGCGCCTTCATCATATCCGAGGCGTTGGCCGATTTTGAGTTTGTCATGACGTTGGTGGTGCTCAAAAACGCCCTTTCCTTCACCAGGGCCTTTGGGAAGAATCTGCAAGGGCAAACGAATGAGGTCTTCTTCGCATCCAACAGTCTGACTGCTGTCCTGCATTCTCTGAATGAAGTTTACGACAATATCGAGGTCTACCATGAATTCTGGTTCGAGGAGGCCGTCAACCTGGCTGCAGCCCTTGAGATCCCAGTCAAAGTACCTCGGCTGTACTTCAGAAAACGACCAACATCTGGTGAGGAAATCCAACCTGAGACCTACTATAAAGAGCAAGTCACCCTTCCCGTAGTCACCCATGTGATTAAGGAGCTCCCTGACCTTTTCTCTGAAAATCACCTGAAGGCCTTGAAGTCCTTGTCGCTCGTCCCTGCCATCATGGGCCAGTTGAAGTTCAACACCACAGAGGAGACCAGTGCTGACATTTACAAAGAAGACCTGCTGAACCCAGACACCTTTCCGGCCGAGTTGCACTGCTGGAAGATCAAATGGAAGCATGGAAGTAAAGATGTTGTATTGCCAGCGACCATCTACGAGACACTTCAGCTGTCCGACGTGAAGTTCTTCCCCAACGTGTGTGCTCTCCTGAAAGTCCTGTACAATCTGCCGGTCTTCGCTCTGACCAATGAGAAATGCAGCAATGCGAAACAACGACTAACGACATACCTGGAAGACACACCTGTGCATCACAGAAACAAGAGCATGGCCCTGTTCTATATTAACTCTGCCATTAAGCACGATTTGGACAACATGGTGGAGACATACTTGAAAATGTATCCAGATAATGAGCCATCGGAGAAACGTGATTGATTACGGTCTTATCTGCTTGTCAATCAGGTTTGTAATTTTGCTATGTTTGCTTTTTATGTACAGTCAGCCAAGATTACCAGGACCCGAGCCTTTTCTTATTGTCCTACTGTTCATTTAACATTGTGTATATATTCATGTACCCTCCATTTGAAAACATAAAAAAGGCATTTTCCTGCCCATCTTCATGAATGTGTCTTGAAATTGTTCATTGTATTTTTCAGGATTAAATACATCTCTGCAAACATTTTACATTTTCTTATGTGTTCTTCATTTCTGCTATGAACTTTTTCATTTGGACTGTCTAATAAATGATTATGTCCTTTGGACACTGTATTATAGCTTTTAATAATATTTCTATAAAGAATATAATTTAACAGTTAAAGTGCATTGGATTTTGAATTATTACGTCACGCACATAAATACTAAATATTTATATTGCCATATCACAAAGCGTAGCTATTTCACTGGTACGTTATTTATTAATAAGGCCTTTGTTTGCAGCATCAAAACACCATATATTAACTCATTTATTAAGTCCAGCTAAGTGAGCATGTGTTATACTCCTCGGAAAACCAGTTCAAATCCTATTATTGAACAAACCGCATACCTTTTTAAAAAATGCTATTGGGTTTTTTTTTAACCCAGTGAATGGGTCGTTTTAACCCAGCAGTTGGGTTAAATGTTTGCTTAAAAGAACCCAATCGCTGGGTTAAAACAACCCAATTGCTGGGTTAGTCCATTTTCAATCCAACTTGGGTTGTTTTTTAGAGTGAAGGTTTCAAAAACATTAAATCTGTATCTAATGGAAAAATACTCCAAAGAAGAATAAACAAGTGACAAACAATATCTACCAGATGAAATGCATGATACAACTCTGTAATTAAATATAAGAACCTGGACCTATTTCTCCTTATAGGAAAATTATGGGGCATATAAAACAGGCCTAATGGACCACTTGTAACATGTTTCTGCAGTTGTTTTTGAAATACAACCCCTCCTTGTGAAAGATCTGTGATGTTACATATATGTGACATTGGGCGTTTATGATAATTTTTTTTATGTTACATACAATTTTTTGTTTTTTGCTAAATAGCAGTTTTTTTCTGCTTATTTTCTTTTCCACAACATATATCAAAATAACGCATATTATTCGAAATTATGGACCCACTTTATATTAGGTGGCCTTAACTACTATGTACTAACATTTTAATTAATCCTTTGATACAATGCACTTATTGTGTACATACATGTTTTTACATTGTACTTACATTTTTAAAAATACCTGCACGTAATTACATCTGTAATTAATTTCTGTAGTTACATTTGTAATTACACATTTGACACTTCCCTTACACCTAACCCTACCCTTAAACTTACCCACTCCACCACACCTGTCCCTAACCCTACCCTTAAACTTACCCACACCACCAAACCTGTCCCTAACCCTACCCTTAAACTTACCCACACCACCACACATGTCCCTAACTTTAGCCTTAAACTTACCCACACCACCACACCTGTCCCTAACCCTACCCTTAAACTTACCCACACCACCACACATGTCCCTAACTTTAGCCTTAAACTTACCCACACCACCACACCTGTCCCTAACCCTACCCTTAAACTCACCCATACCACCACACATGTCCCTAACCCTACCCTTAAACTTACCCATACCACCACATCTGTCCCTAACCCTACCCTTAAACTTACCCACACCACCACATCTGTCCCTAACCCTACCCTTAAACTTACCCATACCACCACATCTGTCCCTAACCCTACCCTTAAACTTACCCATACCACCACACCTGTCCCTAACTTTAGCCTTAAACTTACCCACACCACCACACCTGTCCCTAACCCTACCCTTAAACTCACCCATACCACCACACCTGTCCCTAACCCTACCCTTAAACTTACCCATACCACCACACCTGTCCCTAACCCTACCCTTAAACTTACCCACACCACCACACATGTCCCTAACTTTAGCCTTAAACTTACCCACACCACCACACATGTCCCTAACCCTACCCTTAAACTTACCCACACCACCACACCTGTCCCTAACCCTACCCTTAAACTCACCCATACCACCACACCTGTCCCTAACCCTACCCTTAAACTTACCCATACCACCACATCTGTCCCTAACCCTACCCTTAAACTTACCCACACCACCACATCTGTCCCTAACCCTACCCTTAAACTTACCCACACCACCACATCTGTCCCTAACCCTACCCTTAAACTTACCCACACCACCACATCTGTCCCTAACCCTACCCTTAAACTTACCCACACCACCACATCTGTCCCTAACCCTACCCTTAAACTTACCCACACCACCACACATGTCCCTAACTTTAGCCTTAAACTTACCCACACCACCACACCTGTCCCTAACCCTACCCTTAAACTTACCCACACCACCACACATGTCCCTAACTTTAGCCTTAAACTTACCCACACCACCACACCTGTCCCTAACCCTACCCTTAAACTCACCCATACCACCACACCTGTCCCTAACCCTACCCTTAAACTTACCCATACCACCACATCTGTCCCTAACCCTACCCTTAAACTTACCCACACCACCACATCTGTCCCTAACCCTACCCTTAAACTTACCCATACCACCACACCTGTCCCTAATGTTACCCTTAAACTTACCCACACCACCACACCTGTCTCTAACTTTACCCTTAAACTTACCCACTCCACCACATCTGTCCCTAACCCTACCCTTAAACTTACCCACACCACCACACCTGTCCCTAACGTTACCCTTAAACTTACCCACACCACCACACCTGTCCCTAACCCTACCCTTAAACTTACCCACACCACCACACCTGTCCCTAACCCTACCCTTAAACTTACCCACACCACCACACCTGTCCCTAACTTTACCCTTAAACTTACCCACACCACCACACCTGTCCCTAACTTTACCCTTAAACTTACCCACACCACCACACCTGTCCCTAACTTTACCCTTAAACTTACCCACACCACCACAACTGTCCCTAACTTTACCCTTAAACTTACCCACACCACCACACCTGTCCCTAACCCTACCGTTAAACTTACCCACACCACCACACCTGTCCCTAACTTTACCCTTAAACTCACCCAAACCACCACACCTGTCCCTAACTTTACCCTTAAACTTACCCACACCACCACACCTGTCCCTAACTTTACCCTTAAACTTACCCACACCACCACACCTGTCCCTAACTTTACCCTTAAACTTACCCACACCACCACACCTGTCCCTAACTTTAGCCTTAAACTTACCCACACCACCACACCTGTCCCTAAACCTACCCTTAAACGTACCCACACCACCACGTCTTTCCCTAAACCTACCCTTAAACTTACCCACACCACCACATCTGTCCCTAACCCTACCCTTAAACTTACCCACACCACCACACATGTCCCTAACTTTAGCCTTAAACTTACCCACACCTGTCCCTAAACCTACCCTTAAACTTACCCACACCACCACACCTGTCCCTAAACCTACCCTTAAACTTACCCACACCACCACATCT
Organism: Romanogobio albipinnatus; assembly: GCA_023566225.1. NCBI lineage: Eukaryota > Metazoa > Chordata > Actinopteri > Cypriniformes > Gobionidae > Romanogobio > Romanogobio albipinnatus. The sequence continues at coordinate 3,301,677 of CM042259.1, read as the reverse complement.
GTCCCTAAACCTACCCTTAAACTTACCCACACCACCACACCTGTCCCCAAACCTACCCTTAAACTTACCCACACCACCACATCTGTCCCTAACCCTACCCTTAAACTTACCCACACCACCACACCTGTCCCTAACCCTACCCTTAAACTTACCCACACCACCACACCTGTCCCTAACCCTACCCTTAAACTTACCCACACCACCACACCTGTCCCTAACCCTACCCTTAAACTTACCCACACCACCACACCTGTCCCTAACCCTACCGTTAAACTTACCCACACCACCACACCTGTCCCTAACTTTACCCTTAAACTTACCCACACCACCACACCTGTCCCTAACTTTACCCTTAAACTTACCCACACCACCACACCTGTCCCTAACCCTACCCTTAAACTTACCCATACCACCACACCTGTCCCTAACCCTACCCTTAAACTTACCCACACCACCACACCTGTCCCTAACCCTACCCTTAAACTTACCCACACCACCACACCTGTCCCTAACCCTACCCTTAAACTTACCCACACCACCACACCTGTCCCTAACGTTACCCTTAAACTTACCCACACCACCACACCTGTCCCTAACCCTACCCTTAAACTTACCCACACCACCACACCTGTCCCTAACCCTACCCTTAAACTTACCCACACCACCACACCTGTCCCTAACCCTACCCTTAAACTTACCCACACCACCACACCTGTCCCTAACCCTACCCTTAAACTTACCCACACCACCACACCTGTCCCTAACCCTACCGTTAAACTTACCCACACCACCACACCTGTCCCTAACCCTACCGTTAAACTTACCCACACCACCACACCTGTCCCTAACTTTACCCTTAAACTTACCCACACCACCACACCTGTCCCTAACTTTACCTTTAAACTTACCCACACCACCACATCGGTCCCTAACCCTACCCTTAAACTGACCCACACCACCACACCTGTCCCTAACCCTACCCTTAAACTTACCCATACCACCACACATGTCCCTAACTTTACCCTTAAACTTACCCACACCACCACACCTGTCCCTAACCCTATTCTTAAACTTACCCACACTAGTTTGAGATGTAGTTCAGTAATAGTGGCGGAGAAAAGATGCGAGCGAAGCCATTCATTCCGTTGTGGCACCGCTGCCGAATATCCAGAAGTTAAAGCCGGAGCAAGAACAATCTTTGCTGAGTTTTATTGGTGGCTATGATGTTGTGGTCCGGGAAAGTTTGATTTTCCAACTCGCTCCATTAGTGGTAAAGTAGTTGGCTGAAGCCGTCCATCTCCCACCACCCACGTTAAAATCCCCAGCAGAATTACCGACTGTGTTAGACAAACCAAGGTTGTGTGGTCATTTAATTGCTCTCCGAATCCACATCTCTGAGTTTTCAAGAATATATCTTATATCTTATCTATATCTTTGACCAGAATATAACCTTTTTGACCACTGCAGAGCACCCTGCGGTTGCGCTTTGCTGTAATTTGGATGCATTTCTAGACTTGTATTTCTTTAAATGCTGGCAAGTGTTTACAAGAGCAATATATTTCATCACCGTTAAAAAAATTAAAAGAAGAAAAGCACGAAAACATTTGAATTGGGCCGTTATTTACGACAGCATTTATTATAATCATACCAAGTATATGATCTTTTATTTACAGCACAATCATGTTACGGACCACGTGAGCAGCGCGTTCCCGATCACAAAACTCTCCCCTCCACCGTGAATAAATCACAATCCGAATGCACGTGTTTTAGGTTTTATCACTGAGGTGGTGTGCTCATTTATTTGCGGACTTCCATGTGAGAATCAAAGGCGAACGGCGCGTGACAAACGTCACAACCAAACGCTAGCGATTGGTTATGGCAGATCCAGAGTGGCTCTGGGCAGATCCAATAGTTTTAAACTTCAACAGAGTACCGCCTTCAAGGAAGTAAACGCTTGTCAATGGAGAGTGGCCAGACTCTCTGTAAATGAAATGTACGAGAGTCTGGTAAGACCAGGCTATCTGTCAGCCTGATTTAAATCATTTTACGAATCATTGTTGTTGAAATTTAGTACATGCTAGTAGAGTCTGAAAACGGTGTTGTCAGCCACAATGGGACTCCTGGTGTCATTTTCCCAAGTACGCATAATTTCCTGGCATTTGGTGCAGACCCATGCGCAGATCAACACTAATCAATTTTTCCATTTTTTTAACAGTGCTGTTAACATTCTTCATGTTCCAGATTTGATGTAACACATAGAAAGTTTATAACACTAAAAAATAATTGAATCAGCTAAATTATTTGAGCAGCCCCTTAACATTTTTCACATCAAAACTCCACCTTAAGGTTAACTGCCCGATGTGACATATATGTCACCCACAATATTTTCATAACTTGTTTTATATCAATTTGTTTAAGAAATGTATTAAAATCAGGTTAAGTGTGATCTATGATATGTTATTGACACGTTAGATTTGTTGCATGGGTTGAAACACACCTTTAGTAACAAAAACAAGCGTTTTAAAAAAATTGCTGACACTGAAACGTGTTAACCAGACAGGCCACCATTTTGGAAATGTTGCCATGGCAACAAAAAATGCACACATTGAACCTGAGTGTTCCTTGTCATAGATATACATAATAAAGGCTCGATGTCTTACGGCGGAGTCTCTAACGTCATCACCGGCGGCCATCTTGTCACAGGCAAGCTTTCTGGCGGGCTCTGATGTAACGTGAGTGATCTGAACACAAATACTCTTATCTCGCTGAAATCTTGACGGATTTACAAATGGTTTGGTTTCTTACAAACGTTATTAACGTGGCTATGATTCTGGATGCTTGAACAAATTATGAATAATTAACCATAAGTGTGCAGTGTCATAACTACATCTCTGACGTTTATAACAAACCAAACAGTTTGAAAATCGGTAGAAAATTGAGCAAGTTATGGTTATTTAAAAAGTACACACACACCATTAAAACACAATGTTACGAGGGAGCGAACTGACTGTGACAAGATGGCCGCCAGGTGCGGACGTTGACCTTCATTGGCCAGCAGCACGGACGAGACATCTAGCCTTTATTATGTATATATCTATGGTCCTTGTCACTTAGGGACTTCCTGAGTTGAAATGGAGGGATAATGCTTTAAAAAGACCTTTCCAGATAATCACCCGTGTCACTGTGGGTTCTTATTATCATTTTAAATTAGAATAAATATTAACGCATGTAGCAAATGTGGTAGTTGTGACATCTTTAAGAGGAGCAAACAAGTTAAAATGCAGCACTGCGAAACAATGATACCTGGATTAAGATACACCTGTGCATCACAGACACAAGAGTATGGCCCTGAAGAAACAGAATATACGGCTATTGTGAATTGAATTTTCAATTATTGTCATGCACATTAATATTTATTTTGCATGCATATTACATTTACTAAATATTTATATTGCCATATCAAGCTTAGCCAATTATACATTATATGGGTCAATGGCAAATAAGGTTTTTAAGATAAAAAAAAATAATAATTTTAAGCAAAACAGTTTTAAAATGCATTTTTATGTCAAAAAAATGTATGGTGTTGATTCATATGGATTTTACAGCTTTTAAGACAGCATTACTTCATTATTAAAGAAGATTTCTGATTTTACCATAACATGTCAGGTGGTGCGACCATATATTCATTTAAAATAATACACATTTAATGTACTTAGCTCTACTGAAAATGTGTAGATATGAATCATTGTAGCATATCACATAGTCAATTCCCTTTTCTTTATGTATTGCCCTTTTAGTCCATTTCATATAAACGGACACTTTTCTATGTGTTCAAACACCCAATTTTCCATAAGAAGTTTTTATGTTTTGTTTTAAAACTGTAAAAATTATTTGTATACATTATATAAAGGTTTACAGTTATATTTCTTACTTCGTTTTGCAATTCCAGTGGGAATTGATACTTTTAAATGTACATTTGCTGGTCGCACCCATAGATATACATAATAAAGGCTAGATGTCTTTCGGTGGAGTCTCTAACGTCATCACCGGCGGCCATCTTGTCACAGGCAAGCTTTCTGGCGGGCTCTGATGTAAGGCGAGTGATCTGAACACAAATACTCTTATCTCGCTGAAATCTTAACGGATTTACAAATGGTTTGGTTTCTTACAAACATTATTAACGTGGCTATAATTATGGATGCTTGAACAAATTATGATTATGTCATAACTACATCTCTGACGTTTATAACAAACCAAACAGTTTGTAAATTGAGCAAGTTATGGTTTTTTAAAAAGCACACGCACCATTAAAACACAATGTTACGAGTGAGCGAGCTGCCTGTGACAAGATGGCCGCCAGGTGCGGACGTCGACCTCCATTGGCCAGCAGCGCGGACGAGACATCTAGCCTTTATTATGTACATCTATGGTCGCACCACCTGACATTTCAAACTCAATACAATTCTAACAGGCATTAACTTGGACACCTATACAAATGTTTGACCATGTGCTCAATGTTATACATAATTTTAAAAAAAATCATACACATTTTTATAATAACATTTTCAAAGTTATACCACCTGACATGATAAGTTTAATCAACCTCATCATTACTCAAAAAAATGTCAAACTATCTAATATTTATGGGAGGGTGACTAACATTGTTCCTCTGGGGTCTTCTGTGTGATGTCATATGCTGTCACATGGTTTTCTTGAAGTAACATTGCATAAAATGTCCTTTTTATGCCGGTGTCATGAGAAATCGTGTCCTCCTGTGAAATAGTGTCCGCTTAGGACCAAACGTGGTAATGCCTGATCAAAATGGGAGCAATAACATGCCTAACATATACATTATTTCAATTGATAAACTAGGTAATAATACCAATACAAAATCATAACATATAGTAATGTACCTATGATGTAAAAAATAAAGAATAAAAAAAGCAATAATATACAGAACAGGTGCACAAAATAAATCAACAGGATTTTTTAACATTAAAGCGGGGCTTTTAAAATGTAGGGTACGTGCAACCGTGGTGTATAAACTAAGCTAATCGAGTAGCTGTATGCTATGCTAGAACGTACGCTAACTAAAAAAACATTAAGAACGAGATATGCTTGATTTCACAACTTATAGCTTTGGTTATATACTAGTATGCTTTGCAAGACGTTAAAGACTATTTTAACACAATTTAAACGACAAAAATCAAAACGTTTTTGTAAGAATTGTAATCAGGCTCTGAACAGATTACCCATTTAAAGTTCTTTCAGCCAATAGATTCGCTCTGGGGTCCTAAGCGGACACTATCTCACAGGAGGACATGATTTCTCATGACACCGGTCGCCTCCCTGACATTTGGAGTAGTACATTTTTCGGACAAAAGTTTTTAAAGTAATAGAATAGTTTTGAAATAGGACCGATACACTATTTTCCCTCATTTATAAGGAATTTCATGTAAAATCATGCCAAACTATTAAGAATTTTCACACCACCTGACATTTTTGGTGTCAACTCAAAAAGTCAATTGAATTTGCAAAAAAATTAAAAGGGTTTCTTATAAAGGAAATATTGTAGATACATTTGATATATGACATGTATTTATTTAAATTATTTGTATTCTGTCTTAACCCTTCTAGAGTCTTCGGGGTCTTTTCTGACCCCAAAGGACGTTTGCTCAAATGAAAGAAAATGTTCCCTTTGTCCAAATGGCATGAGACTTTGTACGGTTGTCACCACTCTCTAGATCTACAAATAAAACAAATAAAATTGGATTGATATGTGTTTTTGTGTTCGTGTGACAAAAAAAGTCACACTTAGAAAATGGACAAAATGGACTTTATAAGTGCAAAATTCATCCTCAAAAGCAGAAACAACACAGAACACACATAAAGAAATGAAGTGGCACACTTCCAACAATGCATAAAACATCCACAATGCAAAATGATCATGCACACACACACACACACACACACACACACACACACACACACACACACACACACACACACACACACACACACACACACACACACACACAGGAATACATTTGTTATTGCAATTCAGTTCATTGCATTTTGATGTTCATGTAGTGTATTTTTTAATCAATATGTAATATAACTGTTCATTTCGGTTAATTTTTGCTCAGTTACAGTTAGTAACTGAAGTGTAGATTAAATTTATAGGATTATAATAAAATTATTATAAGAAAATCAGATGCTTGAAATAAATGATAAACTCGAAAGACTCCAACTTTTCTCTTGTTCAGGTTTGATTGTAATCGTAATGTAACATTGAAAAAAATATTTTTTCAGTACAAAAAAAATGCTAAACTTTGACAAAATTAATTAATTTTAATTGTTAAAATTGTGATTTCATAACATTTAGATATGAATCCAAACTGAAAAATACTTTGTTCAGTCAGTCAAATAGCAAATAGTGGAGCTCTGCAGCCATTTACTGGTAAAAGTCTTCTTTTTTTATTTATTGTAAAACCGTATTTTCCCAAAGATGGGCAAAAATCTCACACTAAACCATGTCAAATTATCCATGTTATCCCCACGAATGAAAGTTAGAAATGTGGGTCTTTTAAAAAACTGATTTTGTGTGAAAATCCATTAAAAATGTATTTATATAAATTAAAAAAATATTATAAATACTCCAAAAACTGCACAAATGTTGAGTAAAAACATTAATAAACAAAGTAAAATTACATTTGTTCTATAAAAAAAAAACAATTGTTTTGTTATAAAAGTACATTTTGTTGCCTGGGGTCTGTGGAGACCCCAAAGACCCTGAGTGTAACTCCCAAACCAAGACCACACAACGGTTCAAACCAGTTCAAATCCTAGTATTGAACAAAGCGCATACCAGTTCCAAAAGGTTTCAAAATATTAAATCTGTATCTAATGAAAAAATACTCTAAGAAGAACAGAAAACTAGCAAACAATGTCTTCCATACAAAATTGATTATAAAAGTAATAAGTATTTAAATTAGGGCTGTCAAAAGATTAATCACGATTAATCACATCCAAAATAAAAGTTTGTGTTTACATAATATATGTGTGTGAACTGTGTATAATTATTATTTATATATAAAAACACACACAAGCATGTGTATATTTAAGAAAAATGTATTATATTTATATATAAAATATTTATATTTATATATAATATAAATTATATAAATGTATACAGTATATACATGCAAATATTTCTTAAGTATATACATGAATATTTATATAAACATAATAATTATACAGAGTACACACAAATATATTATGTAAACACAAACTTTTATTTTGGATGTGATTAATCGTGATTAATCTTTTGACAGCCCTAATATATATATATTAACGGTAACACTTTACAATAAAGTTGTATTAGTCAACATTAGTTAACATGAACAACAGCATTAGTTCATCTTTGTTAACAAATCCAGCAGTTCAAGGTTTGTTCATGTTAGTTCACAGTGCATTAACTAATGTTAACAAGATTTGAATAATGCATTAGTAAATGTTGAAATTAACCAAGACAAATAAATGCTTTATAAGTGAAGTTCATTATTAGCTCAATTAACCTTATTGTAAAGTGTTACCAATATAATTTAAAATTAGAATAAACATGAATGCATGTACCAATGGTGGTGGTGATGACATCTTTTAGAGTTAAAATGAGCCGTATGAAAACAAATGTATCATACAAATAAAATGTTAGTGATGGGATTAAACTAATTGTTGCATGAATACGCACACATACTACATAGTTATGACTTTTATAGTAAGTGTTATTAAATGGGTGTGACCTCGAATGTTCACGTGGGTTACAAAAAACCCTTTGGCGCCTCGTGGAGAAGGAAACCATTTGTATTTGAGTTCTCCAAAATATACATATGAAATTTAAAAAATCATTTGTGCTGCGTTTGTATGATTTAGTTGGACTTGTTGTGTAAATGCACGGGAGAGGGGGAACGAAAGGCGGTGATAGAGTTATTTTTGGGGGGGGATCCGTCCTCAGTTTAGTCCATTTCCGCTGTGCATAGGTGTTCTTCCTGGTTGTTGATTCCGATGTGAAAGTAGCAACATCTCGGCCATGAGCAAGTTCCAGTTCCGCGCACGCGACGATTGGAAAACGCGCCCGATTGCGTAAAATCTATGTAGACGAGGGCGCGCGCGCTGTTGTTTTTTGCTGTCAGCGCGTGTCCTTTTGTGCTGGAGGATTCGTGCAATGCAATATTCACTATGATTAAGTCCAAAATGCCCGAATGCTGTGCCGCAGCAAACTGCAAGCAGTCCAACGTCTCCCTCTTTAGTTTCCCGCTGGATCCTGATCGGTGAGTGCAGCCTTTACATTACACGCAGTCGCACTTTAATCAATGCTAGCATTTCCCCAACCCGACTATTTATATTTATTTAAATGCACAATGAGCAAATTAGCTTTATTTGTTAGCTGGTTAGCTTCTGCCCTCCTTTTGCATTGATTCATTGCATGCATTGCACCTTTATTGCCATCATGTTGCGAGCATTAATTGATTTATCATGTGTGCATTGGTTTATTTTGTAGCTGGCATTAGGAAATCATCTTTCGTGTTTATGAAAAGTGATTGCTTCAACTTTTAAGGGGGTTACTGTAAGCAAACGAGTCCTGTGCACGTTCGCCATCATCAGGCCCTTCCCAAAATGGCAGGAGCTGAATTCCCCCAGAACACGTTATTCTGTTTTTGTGTGTGCTGTTTGGTGTTTTGTGATTTTTATTAAACAGATATGCTTTGTTTTAGTCTTGGGATCTTTGATTTTGGATGTTAAAACATCATTTTATTTTCATTTGCACTACTGCAGTAACCTTACCTCATATCTTTTAGATGTAAACAATGGGTGGGGAATTGCCACAGACCAGACCTGGAGACCAAAACGCCTGAAGATTTGCACAGGAACTACAAATTGTGCTCGAAACATTTTGAGACGTCAATGTTATGTCAGCAAGTAAGTGAGCATCTTCTGTTTTAAGGACCTTTTTTGTATCTGGCATTATCTGCTTGATGTAAGTGGACAAAAACAGTGAAATTAATCATTAGTTTCGCACGATTGACATGTGTCAGTGCGTAATTTGTGTGCAAAATAAATGTCCTACATGGCTATTAAAATGTGAAAGCTGTTTGAATCTGAAATGGCATGAATGTTGGTGAATTGTCAATGTTTGAAACCCATGTTTATTTCACTTAACGGATTAATAATGATGCTACATGCTTTAGTGGCTAAACTAGATTATTACTTTGCATTTAAATGATATACAGTTAGATTGGTCTTATTAAAAAACATTGTTCTTAGTAAGTTAAAGAGGTAGTTCGCCCAAAAATGAAAATTACCTCATGATTTACTCACCCTCAATCCATCCTAGATGTATGACATCCTAGAAAATCCATCCTATTTTCTTTTCCAAGCTTTATAATGGCATTGAATGGGGTTTGAGATTTTAAAGCCCAAAAAAATGCATCTATCCATTATAAAAGTACTCCACATGGCTCCAGGGTAGAGATGCACCGATTGATCGGCCAGGGATCGGAATTGGCTGATTTTCTGCATGATCGGCCGATCCGTCTCACGTGTCTCTGATTTTGAGCCGATCCGTCTACATGCGGCTGTGAGCACGAGCGCGGCCGTGATGTTGACGCCACAGTCTCACTCGCGCTCACAGCCGCATGCAAACACTACAAGACAATAATTATGCCATTTGTAAAACTTATAAGGTTAAAATAAACCGCGGGGGAACCACCAGGAAAGCGCACAACACAACAAACCTAATTAGACACTAAAAACCCCATCACCCCGCGGAACAGGCCCTGTTTGAAGAAGGTAGTAAAAGGTAAAACGGCTAAAGCTGGCCAGAGCTCAGAGCCAGCCACAGGTCTGCAGCCTCTCCTTTCGTTCCTTGGTATAAGCAGCGAAAAGACCAAAGCAATTACAAAGAAATGATGGACTTCATGGCGCTGGATGATCAGCCGAACACACAAACCGTCACTTCATGAGAATTTACCATTTCATTTGAGAAAACTGTCATGTGATGAACACAGACACTCGAGGGCAACCCGTCAAAATACAGGTTCGGTTTAAAAAAAATTAATTAACAGAAGATATTGTGCTACTGTTGTAGCCTACTGTAGATTTAGCGCTGGCTCTATGTAGTAATAATAATACGTCTCTACTAATAATAATCATTATGCTTAAATGGTTGATTATTTTTCACTTGATCTTTTTTTTTATAAACAATGTTTACTTTTAAACAGCATACAGCCAGAAAAAATGTAAATGGTTAAATAAAAATATATATAAAAACATATAAATAAATGTCATATATAAATTATATATATATATTAGGGGTGGCACGGTTCACAAAACCCACGGTTCGGTTCGTATCACGGTTTTAGGGTCACTGTTTTCGGTTCTGTACGGTTCTTGTTGTTTGTTTTTTTTATCGTTAACACTCCAGAAATTTACTTCAGCATATGATATATATGGCTTAATCATCCACAATTTAGGATACAGTATTAAAAATAGTTATATCAAGTTGTTTCCTAACTGGCTGTCTACCGAGTCCGACACATTGGCGTAACATTTTTCATGTTAATCGTATCAATTTTGATCAGAACAATGCACTGTGGCTTTAATTCAGCTGACCTGATTAACACATTTCACCATGAAGTGTTCCGTGTGTTTCACAATCACCATATGACATCCAGCGCTGTGAAAAAAAAACATAAAATACACGAAAACACAACACTGCCAGAAGTTTTTGCCCAAACTTCAAAGGCATGTTTAAATTATTAGAACTAGAAGCATATCTTAACTTTTAAATGATACATTTATCATGTGAATTACTTATATACAACATAGGCTTGTGTGTATGAGACAGAGGGGAACACGGTGGCATCTGCAGCAGATATATGCTGCCCATCATAAATCAAAGCACGAGACAGACAGGGGTCGGAGGAGAAGACCGGAAAATGTGACAGAATGGATTATATTTGCCTGTATTTGCAATCCACGAGCTGCGGTTCAGCTGCGCGACTCGTGAGACAAACACTTCAAGTGTGTGTATTAGAGCTGCAACTAACGATTATTTTTTCTGTCGACTAATCTAACGATTATTTTTTCGATTAGTCGACTAATCTAACGATTATTTTTCCGGCTTAATCTCATGATTCTTTTTTACTGATTATTGTATTTCAAAGAGGGTAGTGTACATAGTATGCCATTTTATAATGAAATATATGAACACAAGAAGCTTTTTAAACATAATATATAATTATACTATTCATCATAAAATGTATACAGAGTAGGCCTAATTAGGAAAAGTTGTTTACTATAGTAGTTGAGTATGACTTACTTATTGATTTGTGTCAGTAGTAAACGAAAATGCACTTGTATTTATCTGCAAAAGGTTCACATACAGGAGCTTTCAGCAGTTTTAATGTATAACTGGTCGTCTATTTTGAAGGTACATGTGCATAAACAACGTAAAGCTGCCAGAAGTTTTTGCCCAAACTTCAAAGACACATTTAAATGATTAAAGCTAGAGGCATATCTTAACTTTAATGTTACTTTAATCATGCAAACTACCTATATACAGCATGTTATTATGCATATGTGTTTGGGACAGAGGGGAACCGGGTCGCATTAACAGCAGATATATACAGCCCATAATAAATAAAAGCACGAGGGGTTGGAGAAGAACACCGGAAAATGTGAGTCTGTTGCAATACACGCGCCACGGTTCAGGTGCGCGAGAGAACGCTGGCAGCAGGGTTGCCAGGTTTTCACAACAAAACCCACCCATTCGTTCCTCAAAACTAGCCCAAAACAAGCCCAATCGCGTTTCGGGGAGGTTCTCTGGTAAACATCGCGTTCGGGGGGTTAAATGTGTGTGTTTTTTTTGCAGGGCTGCCTGCTAAAATTCTCATTCCCGGGGCTAAATATCACATAATTGGGATCGCTTCAACCCGCGGACATGAGACACAGCCCGTGCTTCAACCCGCGGACATGAGACACAGCCCGTGGCAACAGTGTAGAAGTAGCCCAATTCCGCGGAAAAAAAACGCGGACTTGGCAACACTGACTGGCAGTGTGAAAGCTCCCGCTCTCCACGCGCACAGCTTCTGCTCTGCCACCGCGCGCAGTGTGAAACCGGCGTTACAGAGCGAACAAAGCACAGTTTTATTCGGCTTCTGTTTAAAGTACTCCCACACTTTTGAATGTCGCGGTCTGGCTTTATATGATAAATGATCATTTTCACCATGCCCGGGAGCAGAAGCTGCCATTATTCTAGATCTTCTGTTCCATTCTAGAACGTAAATAATGTGCCGCCGACGCGTCGACGCATTTCACGCACGTCGACGTATTTTCGTAGTCGACGTCATCGACGACGTCGACGCGTCGTTGCAGCCCTAGTGTGTATGCGCAACGGGCACGCGCGGCTCCCGCTCTCCGCACTGCATCTGCCCTGCTATACGATGCTGGCGCATCCTCCAACTCCGGGCAGCCTTCCTTATCTCTCCCACTTTCATTTCTACATGTGACGTGACCTGCAGCACTCCACTTTTACTTTACTGTATGTCCACACACACCTCTTATTTCGCGCGAAAAGCACATCCACTGTCTGAGGTAACATACGGGCACAAGGATACATTGCGCATGCGCGAACCGTGCGACGCACACACTCCGAACCGAGACAAGCGAACCGAACGGTTCGTTTTTTTTCCATGTACCGTGCCACCCCTAATATATATATAATATAATATATATAAACATATTGCTGTTTTTAAAAACATTAAAAAAAATGTTCTTTTGTACTTTAGTAATAAAGAGAAAAAGGTCAATTTATAATGTTTTGTTTCATAAAGCAACTGATTTTCAGTTATTTGTTATTTCTACTTCTTTCCAGGCACAGAACACTTATTTTTTGAGAGTTGTTTAAGTGAGAGAAGATCCTGTTGTAATGTTTAATCATTTATTTTAGAATTTAAAAAATGTAGCTTTGAAGAAATAGTGGATTTTTGTTTGTATATGCTGTCAATTATAATTTTAAAAAAAAATCGGAATCGGCAAAAATCGGATCAGCCGATCTCATTAACAAAAAAATCGGAATCGGTGCATCTCTACTCCAGGGGATTAATGAAGGCCTTCTGAAGCGATTTTAAAGTGTCCCTACTATGGATTTTTGAAAATTATCTTTCATGGTGTGTGAAACATATCTCTAAGTCAGCGGTCGCCAACCCGTCGATCTTTATCACTGTCCTGGTAGCTCCCAAAAATAAGTAACAACATGTAACAAGTAGAATTAGGTACTGCTCCTTTAAGGCAGAACGCACTCACTCACTTGCGAGCTGTGAACACTGCATGTATGCGTGTATTATTTCTGTTGCTCTTTGCACTGTTTATTCTCTTTTCAGTAAAGCAGTTGTTAATAGAGTGTTTTGGGATCGACAGCGCTGATAATAAACCCCTGTGAAATATCAGATACGTGAGTTTTGCTTACACTTGGCTACAACCATTCAGGCCAGCTATCCGGCCTCTCTGTGTAAAGCGTTACTAACACATTATCAAGGCTCGAAATCGCTCCATATACGCTCCCAAAATGAATTCTCTGCAACCTCAAAATTCGCAACTGCACAAATCGACCGATGTTATAGTTAAATATGACAACGCTACTGCAGAACGCATCGCTGCAGACGAGCAGCTGAAGTAAAAGTTACAGACGCTCAAAACACAATCATCATTAAAAGTAAAGTAACTAAATGATCAGTGCTTATGCCACTCTCTATATCCTATTGCAGTCCTTGATTATGAAATTAGCTGTTGATCAATTAAATGCAGCTCATATTTGTTGATTTCGGTGACTTGAACTCCATTAAAAATGCATATATTGTGGGAATTGAAAATCGTATTTATATCGATTTTGTGGAGACACATTTATGTGACCAAGTGTAAATGGAATCGTTCTGATAAATCGGATAGATATCCGATCCGTAAAAACTAGTGCTGGGAATTGATAAAAAAAATGTAACTAATTAATCGCATTTGTTTTCCGTAATTAAATGCGATTAATCGCACGTTTTTGATATTTTGATATTGTAATAATTTCTGTTACTCTCCAAATGAATGTAGAAACAGTTTAAAGACAGTATATTTTAAATATGTGTTGTAATGGCATCTTTTTATGAATGAAGGCCAGTATCACTGATGTCTCTATGAAACGTTAATGACGTTACATTACAGTATAACTGAAAGCTCCCAATTTCAACATTTATTAGGCTTTAAAAAAACAACTTTTAATTTAAGTGAACTTAAAACAATCTTTACATAATCCCATTATAATAAATGTTATTTTTACCCATGGCATTCCCTGTTAGACATATACAGAAATGTAATAGTTATCAAACACCTTTCTTAACTGCATAAATAATAAATGAAATCTAGATTAATCATCATTAAAGCTACACTTTTCTCTGTTCCCGTTGTTCTTGATCATCAGTGCTCCTGTCACTTTAAGAACGGCCGCTGACGAACATGAGGCGGATCTGATGCGCTGTCCCGTGCATCTCATTTCCTCACAGCTCTTTCAGTTCATTTAAGACGTTATTTAACTCATTTAAGACTCCTAATATGAGAATACTCAAAATTCTGTGTTGTTGTTATTGTTTGTTCAAGAGCAAAAGAGAACTCTATGTGAGCAGGAGACTGACGCAAGTTTGTGTTTGTGTTTGTGTTTGTGTTTGTGTGTGTGTGTGTGTGTGTGTGTGTGTGTGTCTGTCAGAGTGTCCCTCGATTAGCTGACAAGAGACGCAGCCACACAGACAGGACACTGACACACACACACACACACACACACACACACAGACAGGACATTTACATACAGCGCGTTCTCTTGTGTCTTGGTTTGCTTGGAAGCATTTACATGAATAGGAGCGTGATCATGTAACGATAGGCAAAAATGGATATAAAAACGGATGCTGCCTTATTTGCGTTAAATATTTTTAATGCGTTAAGATGAAAAATTAATCGTCCGCGTTAACGCGCTAATTTGCCCAGCCCTAATAAAAACACATGAAGTGGACCTGGTATAAATAGGCCCAGCAAAATAACTGTTCGGGATGCTTGAAATATAGATACATGAATGTATCTCTGAACGAAACTGACTGTCTTCAGAATAGTTTCGATGGCATTTTTACAGCGGACCCCAAAGAAACGCTTCTTTTCCATAAGCACCACCTACTGTCAAAGAGTGAATTGGCATTTTTATTCAGTCCATCTGTTTTTGTTTTGTACAGGTGTGTCTTATGTAACAATTTCACAAAGCTAAAGTCAGCGTTCTGTATTTGCTTTAAGTCTTGAAATTACACAGTCTAATTTAAATAAAAAACAACTGCTCATGCTACATGTGTATCTTTGTTTCGATCGTATTAAAATGCATTGGTTGCCTCACATTTCAAATGGCCTGTTATAGAGCAAATAAACAACACATACATTTGCTTAAACAAAGAAAAAAAAATCGACAGATGGTGTCAAAAAAAGAAAAGAAAAAAAACCTCGCCCATGAAAAATCTATAGGTAGATCTTGCCTTTCATCAAGGCTGAGGTCAGGGATCTTTGGCTTGGAAAGGTTGGTGACCACTGCTCTAAGTGAATGAAAACATCCAGCAAAGTTTTAAATCCTGAAAGTGCACCGTATATAAAGTTATTGTCTCTCAAAAGTAAGAGTCGACTCCTAAGCCGTTTCACTGTGACGTCAAGACGAAACATTAGCATATTGCCCGTCCACTTATTGCGTGTGCTCTTTTATAGCGGATTAGAAGAGAAAAATGATAAATGATACTTACTTTACACTTGAACAGTTGCTATATCAACATCCCAACGATAAGAAAATACGGTTAAATAACGTATAGTTGTCAGTACACGTTAAGCTTTTCTTGTGATTTTGCCACCTGTCGTGTACAGTTCAGATACTTTTCATTCACAAGAAGCGCATTCAAACCCAGACACGCTGTGGGAACGAACAACAATACCGCAACGTGCAAACTTGTTATGTGGATGGTTTAAACGGTTATGAAATTAGTCGTTGCGCACATCCTTAATTCACATTGAATTTTATTTATTTATATTTGAAATGTATATCATTCCCAAATAATTCTCCTTGTCACAGTCAGTGGCGTAGACAGGAAGTGGATGATGGGTGGGCCTCTAATAGTGTGGGTCGACCGGAATAATTTGCATTACCCCTTAATTTGGAAGAAAAATACGATTGAAACATAGCAACACAGCTAAAAGTATTACTCATGTGTTGGACCTTTTATTGTCGATTGTCTTTTAATATAGTCTACTTCTACATGTTGATGCCTTCCTCAAGTACGAGCTGTGTTTGTGATGTTTGAGTGTAACGCGTGGAAGGACCATTTGCAAGGTTGCGTTATTTTTGAAATTCCGCTAGGTGCTACTAGTGTCGCAGAAACTAAATACTTCATCTGTAAGCACTAGGGGTGGCACCGTTCGGTTCGCTTGTCTCGGTTCGGAGTGTGTGCGTCTCACGGTTCGCGCATGTGCAATGTATCCTCGTGCCCGTATGTTACCTCAGACAGTGGGTGTCCTTTTCGCGCGAAATAAGAGGTGTGTGTGGACATACAGTAAAGTAAAAGTGGAGTGCTGCAGGTCACGTCACATGTAGAAATGAAAGTGGGAGAGATAAGGAAGGCTGCCCGGAGTTGGAGGATGCGCCAGCGACGTATAGCAGGGCAGATGCAGTGCGGAGAGCGGGAGCCGCGCGTGCCCGTTGCGCAGACACACACTGGCAGTGTTTGTCTTGCGAGTCGCGCAGCTGAACCGCGGCTCGTGGATTGCAAATACAGGCAAATATAGTCCATTCTGTCACATTTTCCGGTGTTCTCCTCCGACCCCTGTCTGTCTCGTGCTGTGATTTATGATGGGCAGCATATATCTGCTGCAGATGCCACCGTGTTCCCCTCTGTCTCATACACACAAGCATATGTTGTATATAAGTAGTTCACATGATAAATGTAACATTTAAAAGTTAAGATATGCTTCTAGTTCTAATAATTTAAACATGCCTTTGAAGCTTGGGCAAAAACGTCTGGCAGTGTTGTGTTTTCGTGTATTTTATTTTTTCACAGCGCTGGATGTCATATGGTGATTGTGAAACACACGGAACACTTCATGGTGAAATGTGTTAATCAGGTCAGCTGAATTAAAGCCACAGTGCATTGTTCTGATCAAAATTGATACGATTAACATGAAAAATGTTACGCCAATGTGTCCGACTCGGTAGACAGCCAGTTAGGAAACAACTTGATTTAACAATTTTTAATACTGTATCCTAAATTGTGGATGATTAAGCCATATATACCATATGCTGAAGTAAATTTCTGGAGTGTTAACGATTAAAAAAAACAACAACAAGAACCGTACAGAACCGAAAACCGTGACCCTAAAACCGTGATACGAACCGAACCGTGGGTTTTGTGAACCATGCCACCCCTAGTAAGCACTAAGCTCTGTGCGATCAAGTGTGAGCGGCTCAGGGTCTCAACGCTAAGGATTTTTTCTGCTAGCTCGGTTGGGCCAATGGTTAATTTTTACTGGCCCCACCAAAAAAAGGAATAAATAAATTAAAATAGGACTAGTTATTGTTTTTGACTATTTTGTATCTGACTATTTTTACGATGATACTCGACAAGAGAGGCATTTTGACATAATTTTGTGTGAATATTCGCGTGTTTTGAGACGCGTGGGTGTGTTTAAGCTAGTGTTGCGCGAGAACCAAACCGAGAGACGCGGGCACTTCCTCGTCTAGGTGCGCTTAAATATTTAAATTGGCAAGACTTACAAATGCGAAAATGATCAACTTCAGTGAAGATGCAGCACTGGCCGAGTGGGCAAGTAACAGGTCCGTCAACTGGCCCGAGTGTCTTTCACACTGGTCCCGGGCCATCGGGCAGTCCTTATTGTCGAGCCCTGGGCCGGCTGCAACGTGAAAAAATTAAAAACATAAACAAAGCATGAGAGAGATTCATCCGAGTCCTGATAACTATATCACGAAGGGAAATCACAATGTCTGAGTCCTGTTTCGACAACCTGCCATTGTTGGTTCACTTTCAAACGACAAAAGTGTTATGGCGTTCTGTCATCTTTGTCAAGATGTGTTTCTTTCTTAAATTACATAAATAATAATAACAAAAAAAGGGTGCTGCTAGTTGGAATCGAATCCGGATATTGGCGCGAAGAAGAACATAACATTACTACTGGCGTGACAACTGAAGAGACATAGCATATTTTTCTTAATATTGGAATAGATTTTTAATGCATGAAAAAATAAATCACATTTAAAATAACTATTGAAGAATTGTTAAACGTTAGAAAATTCCCTGGATCTGACAGGATGGGTAAGCTGTCAATCTGGGTGGGCGTAAGTGGTCTACGCTAGTGGTCACAGTATACCCCAGTGTGGTAAAATGTATAAAACTCCTTTTTTCTTTTTCAGAGCGATCTCACATCTGTTTTGAAGGATGATGCCATTCCAACTATATTTGATTTTGCATCCAACCAGGACAATGCACAAACTAGCAACAGAAAAAGGACAAGGGAGAAAGTGAGTCTCTGATTTACACAATTTTCAACAGAATAGTAAATCAGTAATGCATGGTCTCCCGTAAAGATGGGTCTACCAAAATCTGGTATGCCTAATGAAGATGTGAATTGTTCTGTATTGGACGGGTTTTAAAGAGTTTCTTTGTAAAGCGTGGTACAGTGAACCCAGCACACAGTAGGTTTTTGCATGCATTGCCTACTGAACTCTGCGTAAGACTTATTTATCAGCATAGTCTTATATATTATAGCAAACCCACTTTTTTTTTTTTTTAGTTGATCATAAAGTTAAATATGCATAAGGTACACAAACTTCAGGGATTGAGTTCTGTGCAGATTAATTACCATTTAAATGTACATGTGATCCCACCATTTCATGTAAATTAAATTAAATTCTTGTAATGCTCTTTTAATTGTAGTTCATTGTTTTTTTTTTGTATTTGTTCTACACATTATAGTGTTGACTACAAACTTTTTAGCATATGATGATACTTTTTTGTTTTTGTTTTTTCAGACAGGAGATGAGCCGATTGTTACAAAGAAAACTAAAGGTAGATAATGCATTTATCAGCATCTTTGAATTCTCTCCTTTTGTAATTATTTTGTATTTTAAGTGTGTGTTTGTTCGCTCTCTTTTTTCTTTTTTAAAGGTACCACCGATAACTCAAACCACTCTGTGACAGAGGTGGAGGTTAAAGTTGAGAGTGACTCAGCAGAGAACGCTGAAACTCAAAATCCTCCTGCACATGATGAATCCGAGGAGGATCCTGCTATTTCCAAAGCGAAGGAAACTTTGAAAGACTACTTCAAAGAGACGTTAGCCTTTACTGGTTTCAGTATCGCCAACAATGCATCTCTTAATACTGTTAAACCATTGGGGAGTGACCCAGCTGGGCCGCTTTCTGTCAATACCATATGTGCAGAGAAGATCGACCAAAAAGAAGTGCTCACCTTAGGTGAGGATGTGATGCGTGAGGAAATCCGCAATAGCCTCCGCCTTGCACGCTTCTTTTCCATACTTCTCCAAGACAAAATAAACATTGAGGGCAAGGACCAGATTCCTGTGTTTATCCGCTCTGTCACAGGTGAAGGCTTCCCACAGAAACACCTCATGGGATTCCTTCCCTGTGATGTTGACTCTGACAGTCTTTTCCTAATGCTTATCTCCGAGATCCGCAACAAGTGGGGCCTGCGAATGGAGCACTGCCGTGGCTTCACCTACCTGTCATCAGGCAGCATGTCTCAGAAGCTGAAGGATCTCTC
This sequence comes from Romanogobio albipinnatus, assembly GCA_023566225.1. Lineage (NCBI taxonomy): Eukaryota > Metazoa > Chordata > Actinopteri > Cypriniformes > Gobionidae > Romanogobio > Romanogobio albipinnatus. Next base: position 3,281,769 of record CM042259.1, on the reverse strand, counting down.
CTGCAGGATGCTGCGGGATTTTCCACAGGTTGTTTTGTCACCCAGTGAGCCCTACGCCTTCAACATGTGGTTGATTCGCTCCATGCCTATCCTTCCAATTCAAGACGTTGTTGATACTGTCGAGCAGGTCGCTGCCGTTATTAGGCAATCCGAAACTCTGGCGAAGAAACTTGATATGAAGATCACAGCTTTATACAGCCACATCAAAGGCGAGGTGGACCGAATCAAGGATTCTTGCCAGAACCAATGGGAATATGGCACCGATGCTTTCCAGACCATGCTTGATATCTTGGAGCCGCTTTTGAGCAGCATTGGAGAGATGTGCACTAGTGCCCTTTCAGATGTGGATGCAGACACTGTCGAAGTGCTTCTAAAGCTGAAAGATAAGCTGAAGAACTTCAATTTCATCATTACTCTTGTGGTCTTAAAGAACACGCTGTGTTGTGTAAGCATCCTGAACCCCAGCCTCAGGGGAATAATCAGCATCAGCAGCACTTTACAGTACACCATCTCAAACGCCTTAAAGCTTCTCACCAAACATATGCAGGAGATTGCCATCTTTCACAGGAAGTGGTTCTCCGACGCATTGGGCAGAGCCAAGAAGTTGGGGGTGTCTGTCAATGTGCCAGTGGAGATGGTGACTAATGGTGACGGCACGGAGAAACCGCAAGCATCATTGGAGGATTACTACAGGGAAGCACTGAGCAAGAAGGTTTTGCAGTACCTTGTTGATGAAGTCAAAAGAGTCCTTGGCACTGAAATGGCAAGAATCCTCAGATGGTTGTCATTGGTGCCCTCATACATGGCTGACCACAATTTTAGCATCCGCAAAGACAAAGTTGCGGATGCTAACCTGAATAACTTGGCTCGTCCTGACTCATTTTATGATGAGCTGGGGTGTTGGGAAGTGAAATGGAGGCATGCTAGCAAGCGAAGGATTCTTCCCACTAGTGTATTTGCTACCCTCAAGATCCCAGATATAGGCTTTTACCCAAATGTACAGAGCCTGTTGAGAGTGCTGGGGACCATCCCTTGTGTCCACGCAGATTCAGATGTGTATGGGCAGTACGACATGGTGCTGGACCGGTATCACACCTACATGAAAGAAGTACCAGTGGGAAAAAGACTGAGCAATATGGCCTTTGTTTATGTCAATCAAGATGTCCACTTCAGCATTGAGGAAATGGTGGAGGCCTATGTAAAGAAATATCCAGAAATCCTGCATCTATTACAAGAGGTAAAATATTTTAAAGTATTTTTAAAAAGTATTATTTGTGTTAGTGCTGGGCGGTATGACCAAAAATGTATATCACAGTATTTTTCTAAATTATACCGGTTTCGCTGTATATGAGTCTTTTGTTTTTTTTGTTTTTTCCTATGCATGACGTGGTGCTAACCACATTTTCTACTGATTGAGAGAGGAAATACTGCAGTAGATTGACTAGAATGCCCTATTTTACTGTCATTACGAGAATCCACACTAGAATTAATATAGGTTTGCAAAGCCCCACAAAATGATGCTGTGGAGAGACAACAACCAGTAAAACATAGACCTGCAACACACTCATTACAGACACATGAATATTAAAATATGATCACGGAGAGAAAAAAACTAAGTTGAGGGCACCTTAAGCATTTAAAAAAATCTTACCCTATATAACCAAAACGAGGGAGAAACATGGAAGAACATTTAAAAGGATATTTGCGTTAAAAGAGCACTACAGTCTCTGAACAAACGACACGCGTCAGTTTAACACAGAAAGAATAAAGCAGTTACTTTTTTGCCCATTCTTCTTTGACTTGTCAGTCTATTAACTTACATCATTGTCTTCAGTGTAGCAGAATAACCAATCGTGTCATCGTGGTCGTGATCAGACATACGGCTGTAGTATCAGTGTCCTTGTTTGCACATATATTTCATTTGAAGAAGACGTGATGAAATATGTGCGCATACACACTGATCGTTCATGTTTACAGAGTATTTGAAATATGTCCATAAAAAAAACGTAAGCTCACTCGCTCCGGTCTGTATCTGATATGAGCGTTGTTAATCTCATTGCGACGCTCCGCGCAGAAACCGCTCTCATGCACACGCCGCATGTTTTTTGAATTCTCCGCTGTTATCATAGGCTGAATCCGAAATCGCCCCTCTAAACCCTCAATTACTATTCCCTATGTTATCCACTAATACAGTTCACTTGAAGGAGTGAATGAAAACGAGTGCGTGAAGTCGGACAGCCGTTGAGTGTACATCGGCTGAACACTCATTATGGCGGTGAAATGTGGGATCGAATGAGTGCACTCAATAACGTCCACTATGGTTTCGGACACCACTACAAATGGCTGTCCCCTCAAATAATGCCCTATTTGAGGGTATAGGGGGTGATTTCGGATTCTGTCATAGGCTGTAATGCGATCTCTGTGTCCTCACTACAGTGCAACAGTGAAACGGGACCCCTCTCAAACAGTGTCGCGCTGCGCCGTGTTCCGAACGTTGTTTAAGCGACATATACAGGTATTTTATATCATAGCAAAAATAAACACCGGTATTCGGTATGAACCGGTACACCGCCCAGCACTAATTTGTGTACAGGAGATAAGCAATGGCAAAAACAAACTCAAATATGTTTTTAACCTGCTGTTCACATTTTTGTGTGTGTTTGTTTTAGGATGATGTAATGGAAGTGCAACCATCAGGTAAAACTTCTCACTTCTGACATTCCAAGTGCCCCTATTATGCTATTTTAAAGGCTCTTGATTTTGTTTTGGAGTCTCCTACAACAGTTTTAAATGCATTAAAGTTCAAAAAACACATTTTCTCTTAATATACATTGCACATCACCACATTTGTACAACATAGGCAGACATGCAAATATCAATGATTCGTTTAGGCGGTTCAGAGTCGATTCTTTCTTTTAGGGGACAATAACTTTATTTATCGTGTACTTTACAACTTTGCAGAACGCTTGCATAGACAAACAGCGATATTACACACTTCATGAGAGGGAATATTTGAAAAACCATAATAGGGGCACATTAACAGTCTTCTAGTTTTCATTGCTCAAACAATATTATTGAATTTTATATTGCAGTTGTTGATTTTTATTTATTTTTTTTCAACCCCTATGCAGCAGTTCCAGAAACCAGTGCTAATGACGCCTCTAAAGAAGATGCAGAAGAACAGAGAGAGATGACTTTAAATATGGACGTTGAGAGACAGAAACCGCCGGAGTGTTCAGAAACTGATAAAGAGGCTTTAAAATCTGCATTACAGACTGCTGTCACTGCAGCATACAGCAGGCAAAGCAGACACACGCAGGGTGATCAAGATCAAGAAGTAGAATATGTGACCAAATCTGAGATGAACGAAGTCCTTAAAGTGTGTGAGGATGTTGTTAGGGATAGGATTCTTTCAGAGGTCAGAAATTCATTCTTCTCCCTGTTTATCGACAGACTTGTCCGATTTGGAGAGACTGACTACTTGCCCATCTTCCTCAGATTTGTTGACAGTTTCGACGTCATGCGCCTTGAGCTTATGGGATTTGTCGAGGTTACTCTTGACACTGAGGCCATGTGCGAACGACTTTATGATGTCATCACCAATGACTGGCGTCTGGATTTAAGCTACTGCAGAGGTCAAGCTTACCTTGGCTCTGGTGAAGTGTCCTACAAGCTCAAGGCTTTTGCATGTAAAATACAGGAGAAATATCCTCTTGCTATATGCACACACTGCTCATGTTACTCTTTCAATACCTGGTGGTCAAGGTCAGTTCCAGTCGCTGCAGTCATCAGAGCCATAGACACATTAGAGGAGATAGTGTCTTTTTTCCACAGCATGCCTGCCCTCGAGAAACAGTTGGATCAAGTCTTAGCCATAGGCCTAAGGGAGAGCTATGAGAAAATCCACGAGCTTCAAGGAAAATTCTGCTCTTCTTGGCTTGAAAAGCATGACTCCTACGAAGTCTTCGCTCAGATTCTGGAGCCTCTGGCGGATTGGCTAGAAAATATTGATAACTGCCAACCACAAAGATGGAGTTTGGCAGTATCCAACCGAGCCAAAAGACTACTCCAGTTAATTCGGGACTTTGAATTCATTGTGGCGATTGTTGCGCTAAAGAATGCCTCATCCTTCACCAGAGAACTGAGTGCAGCGCTACAGAAAGACCATTTTAGTGCTGCCTCGCAGCTCAGCCAGATCAGTGGCATTGTGGCCACGCTTAACCGGGTGAAGACCAACATCAAGGTTTTCCATCAGAACTGGTTTGATGAAGCTTGTTGTTTTGCTCAGAGTCTGGGTGTGCAGGTTAAAGTGCCCGATAATGTGGTTGTTCCAAGAGACAGCCTCTTGAAACCAGGTTCATACTACAAAGATGCAATGAGTGTCCCTTTGGTTGACCACCTGATAAACATGGTGAAAGATTATTTTTCTGATGACCACAAGGAGGCTCTCAACTTACTGTCCTTGGTCCCGTGCTCCGTGACAATGAGCTATGTTTTTGAAACGCTCAAGTCAAAACCTCCATTGTACATGGGTGACCTTCCAGATCCGGACAATTTCTTCACGGAGCTGAGCTGCTGGAAAGTGAAGTGGAAAACTAAAGTGGTCAGTGTAACCATACCAGAGACCATTTTTCAGACTCTGCGTCTACCCCTCATGCAGTACTTTGCAAACATCAATACGTTGCTGAAGATTATGTGCGTGTTGCCAAGCACAGCTTTGGAATATTGTGGTGAGGTGAAGCGGCATAAAATGTATCAAGACTACTTGAGCAACTCCTCATCCATGGACAGATTGCCCTGTTTAGCCATGCTTCAGGTTGGCATTGACTTCAACAGAGACCTAGACAGAATGGTTGCTCAGTGCTTAAAGCTCACACCTAAGACGCTGGAGGGCATTTGCCTGGTAAGGATCAATTAGTTGCTTGTTTTAAATGTTTTATTTGCTTTCCAGATATGTTTCTAATGTCCGTTGTGCTCCACAGGACAAAGAATCCAAAACCTTAGGAAGGACAGCTGAAATAAAAACAGAAGGTATGTAATCTATGATCATTCTTAATGCAGAATCAATATCTAAATGTTTTTTTTCTCTCTCTTTTGGGTAAGAAAAAGTAGGTGTGTGCATGTATGATGTATACATTTGTTTTACTGGTAGATGAGCTATTCACAATAAGATCAATAATATGCATTAAGAAAATACGTAGGGTTAATTGTCAGTTCATGTCAACGTTAATGCCCACTTTGCCAATATTGCAGATGACATCCACATGATTGAGGTAGAGAACAGGGACACTCTGCAGGTTTGTAAAGTTGCATTAATAATGATTATGTAGTATATCTCCTTATATTTTAAGGGGGGTTAGAGAAGAGTATATATTAATGATGTAGTTGAAAATAGTTTTTTTGGCTTTATTCACAAGTACTTCTTTTCACAGGACAAAGACTCCAGACCAGTAGTGATGAAGTCTGAAGTAACAGGTAGTGGTTTGTCATTTGAGTCCTTGATTTCTTTTCGATTCTTTAATTTCATTTAAAAATGTACATTATCTAAAATAATGTTTACCCTCCCTTCTAGAAGCAGATATCCACAAAGAGGGATCAGAGAGCATAGAGACTCAGCAGCAGTCTGAAATCATAGCAGTAGTGGTTGCTGAGGACCAGCATGTAAATGTTCAAGATGCAGGGCAGGTTGTGGATGAGAATGGCCGTTCTGATGAACCAGAAGAGAACATAAAGACCTGTGAAGAAGTCTTCAAACAGGCAGCCACACTTGCAAGGAGAAACTGCTCGTTGATCGACCTTAACAAACCAGAGCAAGATGCTGTTGTACAGAAACTTGCCTCATGTCATTGGGTACAGAAGGAAGGGACATCATTTTCAGAGGGGGAAATGCTACAAAGAATTGTGAAGGCAATACGAGAAACGATCATCACTGAAGTTCAGGACTCTCCTTTCTTTTCCATCATCACTGATAGAGCAATCTCAGTGGGCGAGGCGAAGTTCCTACCACTCTTTGTTAGATATGTGAACAACTGCATTCCTAAAGTGGAGCTCATAGGTTTTCTGCCCTTTGATGAAAGCTCTGATGTGGATTTGCAGGCTAAAGCTCTTTCAGCCACTCTTGAGGATGAGTGGGGACTTCAGATGGGCTGCTGTCGTGGCCAGTCCATCATGTGCATTGGTACAGGGAGCCAAAGTCTCAGGAAGATGGCTTTGAGCTTTTTAGAGAGCTATCCGTTAGCTGTGAACACTCCCAGTGAGTCTTGTGGACTTGCCTACTGGCTGGCTTTAAGCCTACAGAATACCTACATTACAAAGGTTTTAGAGACCGCTGAGGATCTGCTACAGTTTTTTGACCAGTCACCCAAATTAGAGAGTGAGCTTGCCAAGACCATGGATGGGCTTCTGAGTACCCCACGGGAAGCACTTGCAGAGATCCCAGAGACCTGCTTGTCTAGATGGAAAAAGAGAGAAGACTTTTTCGATATTCTGGTGGACATGCTGGAGGGAGCCCTGAACTGCTTAGATTCTGTGAGCACCAACTCCAGTGGGTCATGGAGTAGTAGCATGTCACTGCATTCTCAGACCCTGTGCACAGCTATTAGACATGTCGATTTTGTCATCCCCTTAGTGATCTTGAAGAACGCCTGTGCTCCCTTGAGGAACTGCAGCACTGTGTTTCGCTGCGGAAACCCTGCTGACATTATTTGTGAGCTTGAGAAGATTATGCCAATAATAGATTCTCTTTGCAAAATGTTGGACAATGTGAGTGCAGTGCATTCTATCTGGTTTGAGGAGGCCGTGGAGCTTTCTACTAAGGTTACAGGATTACTGTCATACGCAGAATCTGTTAGTAACTATGATTCACCAGAAGCGTTCTACATGGAAGCAGTTAGCTTACCAGTTCTAAATGGTTTGATTGAAGAAATGAAGTTTAACTTCTCAGAGAATCACCTAAAAGGCCTAAAAGTGTTGTCCCTTCTGCCAACGTGCAACCCTCAGCCCATTCTCCCAGAATCCACAGATAAACTGCACACAATATACCTGAGCGATCTCCCTGAGCCAGAAACAGCTGAAGAAGACATCAACACCTGGGCCACAGTATGGACGGAGAAATATCAAGATGTTTGTCCTCCCACCTCCATCTCTGAGACACTACTCCATAATGAAGCCAAAAACCTTCCAAACATTGCAACTCTTCTCAAGCTTGTGGCAGTGTTGCCTAGCATTAGCATGGAGTGCGATCTAATGAAGACAACGCTAAATGCCTTGAGGACCTTACTTAGAGATGGTATCTTCAGCAGAGGCAGTAAGACTGATGCAGTCATGCTTCTTATGCATCGCCAGACACTGCAGAGCCTGGAGGAGGTGATTGAGAAATGCATGGAGGGTGATCTGGAAAGTCATCAATTTCTTGCTCGGGTATGGTACATTTCTTAGTCTTTTATATGGTTATATTTCATTGTTTTTTCAATGTTTTTTGTTGTATGTTGTTATTAGTATTAATATCAACTGATAAATAAGTAATGTTCCTCAACCCTCTTCTGTTTTATTTTCTGAATGTATTTGTACATGTAGGTAAAAGCAAGAGTTAATCATCTGAGAATGGAAGGCGGTAAGTAAAACTCCTGTTTAAAAGTATATGCAAGTAGAACGATTGATTATTGATATATTAGTTGACCAGTTGGGCCCTCAAAGTATTGAAATAAGCTGTTGTGTTTTTATTCTGACACTCTTTCCTATCCTTTCTCAGAGGTAATTGCCATGGCTCCAAAGGAGATGCCTGTGGATACAAATGGTTCTGGTTATTTACAAGCGGCAAAGGATGCTGGAATTGGTCAGTAATATTAAATAAAGTATTAGCAATAACCTAGGTACGTGATTATGAATTTACTTTTTTCTTACACGATCATGTCTCATCTTTTGTTTAGATGTTAAAACTGTTGCTCCAGAGGAAATTCCAGTGGAAACCAGTGAAATAGAAGAAATACATGTCATAAGTACACCTGACCAGCCATCATCTTTAATGCTCAACAGCTCAGACAAAGTCACAACTGCAACTCAAGTCATCCCTGCTTGCAGCTCTATGCCGACCAGCACACCTGACCAACCAACAGAATCTGTCCAAGATTCCACTATGCAAACCGCAGCAGTACATGATCAACTGATCGCACTTGTTCAAGATGTAAATGATAGGTCTGAAGTAATTGATCATTGTGGAATTGATCTGCTTGTAACAGGGGATCAAATTGTATCTAACCATGGTGTAACTGAGCAGTCTAATGAAGAACAGCCAGTTAGAATTGTTCAGTTAGTATCAGTTGATCAAAGTGAAACTGATCAACCCATGGAAGTTGATCAGTTTGTAGCAACAGAACCAATTGAAACAGACCAGCCAGCAACAGAGAAACAAAGTGATTCATCTATAAATGCTCAAGACGAAGGTTGTCACACAGTAACAGGGTTAGCAGATGATCAGTTGATATCAGTGGATCAGACTGAATCGGTTCAACTCATTGCCATTGATTACAGTGTAAATGATCAGTTGGTGTCAGTAGATCAAAGTGAAACTGATCAAGTCATGGAAATTGATGAGAGTGATCCATGTGTAGTTGGAGATCAAGTTGAAAATGGCCAGCCAGCAACAGGGGAACATGTAGTTGAGCAGTTGGAAGTTAGTCCAGTTGAAACTGATCAATCAATTGTAAAAGATCAGATTGATGCTAGTCAGATAGTGACAGGGATAGAAGATGAGCGTGTAACTGGTCAGTTGGTATCAGGGGATCAAATTGAATCTCATGAATCTGATGCTCTTGATAACTCTCAAGATAATTATTCTGCACCGTCAGGTCAGGGTAAAACTGATCAGTCGGTAACCAAAGATCAGACTGTAAATTATCAGTTCATGGCAGATGGCCAATTTGAAGTGGATCAATCAGTAGTTGAAGGTCAAGACGAAGCTGGTCAGACAGAAACTGGTTTACCAAATGAAGGCGACTTAATATCAGGAGGTCAAAGTGAATCTAATAAACTCATGGTTGTTGACTCTGGAAACGATCAGTCCTTAAAAGCAGATAAAAGTGTAACTGGTCAGTCAGAAATAGTAGATCCAAGTGTAACTCAACAGTTTATTGTAGTTGGTCAAGTTGAAAATGATCATTCCATAGTAGGGGGTCAAGATGACACTGCTCAGACAGAAACCAGGTTTCCAAGTGAAGGTGAAACCAGTCAGTTAGTATCTGGTGATCAAAGTAGATCCGATCAGCTCATGGTCGTTGACTCTGGAAATTATCAATCCTTAACTTCAGATCAGAGTGTAACTGGTCAGTCAGAAATAGTAGATTCAAATATAACTGAACCATTCATGGTAGTTGGTCAAGTTGAAAATGATCATTCCATAGTAGAGGGTCAAAATGACACAGCTCAGACAGAAACCAGGTTTCCAAGTGAAGGTGAAACTAGTCAGTTAGTATCAAGAGATCAGAGTGGATCCGATCAGCTCATGGTCGTTGACTCTGGAAATGATCTGTCCTTAACAGCAGATCAGAGTGTAACTAGTGAGTCAGAAATGGTAGATCCAAGTGTAACTGAACCAATCATGGTAGTTGGTCAAGTTGAAAATGATCATTCCATAGTAGAGGGTCAAGATGACACTGCTCGGATAGAAACCAGGTTTCCAAGTGAAGGTGAAACTAGTCAGTTAGTATCCGGAGTTCAAAGTGGATCCGATCAGCTCATGGTCGTGGACTCTGGAAATGATCAGCCTGTAACAGCAGATCAGAGTGTAACTGGTCAGTCAGAAATGGTAGACCCAAGTGTAACTGAACCAATCATGGTAGTGGGTCAAGTTGAAAATGATCATTCCATAGTAGAGGGTCAAGATGACACTGGAAAGAGAGAAAATGGGTGTGTATGCGAAGGTGAAACTAGTCAGTTAGTATCAGGAGACCAAAGTGAATCCGATCAGCTCATGGTAGTTGATTCTGGAAATGATCAGTCCTTAACAGCAGATCAAAGTGTAACTGGTCAGTCAGAAATGGTAGATCCAAGTGTAACTGAAGAGTTTATGGTAGTCAGTCAAGTTGAAAATGATCATTCCATAGTAGAGACTCAAGATGACACTGCTCAGACAGAAAACGGGTTTCCAAATGAAGGTGAAACTAGTCGGTTAGTATCAGAAGATCAAAGTGGATCTGATCAGCTCATGGTAGATGATGACTCTGGAAATTATCAGTCTGTAACCGAAGATCAAGATGTAACCTGTCAGTCAGTAACAGAAGATCAAAGTGTACCTGATCAGTTCATAGCAGTCGAGTCAGATCAGTCTATAGTTGATGGTAAAAGTGAAGCCGGTCAGACAGAAACTGTATTTCCAAATGAAGTTGGAACTAGTCAGTTAATTTTGGGGGATCAATGTAGATCAATGCAGTTTATGGTAGTTGACTCTGGAAAGGATCAATCTGTTATAGCAGATCAAGGTGGAACTGGTCAGTCTGTATTACCAAATGAAGATCGAGCTAGCCAGCTAGTCTTGGGGGATGAATGTGGATCTGATCAGCTCATTGTAGTTGAGTCTGGAAATGATCAGTCTGTAACAGCAGATCAAAGTAGAACTGGACGGTCATCAGCAGATCAAACTGTAACTGATGCATTTGTGGAAGATGCAACTCATCCGCCTATAGTAGAAGATCAAAGTGGATCTGGGTTAGCAGATAATGTTAGAACTTGGCAGGTAGCATCGGAGGATCAAAGTGGACCCGATCAGCTTGTGGCAGATGTACCCTGTGGAAATAATCACTCTGTAGCAGAAGCTCAAGGTGGAACTGTTCTTGCAATTGGATTGAATCAAAGTGTACCAGATCAGTCTATGGAACTTAGTCAAGTTGGAACTGACCAGATAGTACCAGGGAATCAAAATGAAATTGATCAGTCCAACACTGTAGATCAGTTTGGCCCTGACCAGCCTAAAGTAGCTGCAGAAAGTGGCACAAATCAGTTCAATTCAGCAGCTCCAGATGGCCCAGACCAAGAAACCGCAGCAGTACACGTTTGCCTTGATCAGCCCTCTGCAATAACTCCAAGTGTTACTGACCGTTGCACACCTGTTTCACCTGAGGATATTACTGATCATCACATGGCAGCAGAATCAGAAGGCACATCCCAGTCTGAAGTAAAGGCTCATGAGGGCGCAGACCAAGTAATTACCCTGGATGGCACTGGACCCGAAAAAATAGTTTTTACCCCCTACAATGCTGATGCTCAAGAGGAATTGCTCAAAGAACTATGTAACATAAAATTCTTTTCTATAGTCACTGAGGAGGAGTTTGCAATTGAAGGCCGACCGTACATCCCTGTAGGAATACACTACCTTGACAAACAAGACATTCAGAGTGAAAATGTATTAGCGTTTATCCCCCTTTCCACAAACATTGCTTCATTTGTGGATACACTCACCATTGTCCTCTCTGAGAAGTGGGGTTTGAACTTGGCACTCTGTAGAAGTCAAACCTTGGCAAGACCAGGTGCCTCACTCTCTCAGATGACACAGGCTTCAGCTTTGCTTTCCCAGAGACTCCCTCATGCTTTCAGTTTCCCGAACCCTGTAACTCTGAAGTCTTTGCTAGCCAGTTCGTCCTCCCCGAGAGAGATCACTCACAGTTTTGAGTGCTTAGAGCAGCTGTTTATGTGGTTCTCTGAGGATGTTCAACGGCGGGTAAGACTAGAGGATGCTGTTGTACATTTGTTCCAGAAGGACGAAAGGAAAGCCAGTGAGCTGAAAGCCAAGATCAGCAGCAATCAGTTGGCAATGAGCCATGAGGTTCTGGAAATTACTACAGACATTCTAGAGGCCGTCGCCCTTTGCTTGAATGAGATGAAAGGAAACCAAGATAATGAGGCAAACGCAGCACAGGCCCAGAGCTTCCTTTCTGCTGTCCAAAACTTTGATTTCATTTTGACAGTTGTGATTATGAAAAACATCATGAGCCTCACCAAAAACCTATGTCTGAGTCTTCAGGGAAATTCCTATGATGTGTATCGAGCTGTAAACCGCCTGTCGGATCTCCTGCCCTCTCTCAGTGAAACGAGGAACAGTATTGGCACGCACCATCAAACCTGGTTTCAAGAGGCAGTTGCACTAGCTTCTAAGCTGCAGGTACCGTCAGTACAACCACCCTTAAATGTGCACTACAGAGAGGACCTCAGTAAAAGGGCCATTGAGCACTGTATTGCCGAGGTGGAAAGGCTCTCCCCGGATGTCTTGTCTGCTCTTCGCTGCTTGCAGGTTGTGCCTTATGTCATGTCAAACGTGGAGGGATGCTGCAAGGACACTGAGTTTGTCAAGGTGTTTCAAGATGACTTGCCTGACCCAGACTCCTTCCAGATTGAGCTTCAAAGATGGAGGGACAGGTGGCAAGAAACTTCTGCCACTCATCAACACCTACCCGACACTGTTCATGGAACTCTCAAAGCTTCTGACATCCAGTTATTTCCCAACATTTCAACTATCCTTAGGCTCCTGGCAGTCCTGCCCTTCTCTAGCATGCACAGTAGCTTCAGACAGGGAAAGATGAGATCTGAGCTGTACCCTTTGTAGTAGGCTTAACTTAACTTCCCCCAAACAAGCTCTCCATTAGGATGTCATACACTGCTGAAACTTCAGAATGTCCCTCTGTATTCTCTAAACTGTAGATCACATCTGATTGTAGGTTTCAGTATGTTTATTTTATTACTTAATTATGAATTAGTCCTGTACACTTTAAGTATAATCACATAATGGTTTTATTGATGTTTTGTCTTTTTTATTTTCCTTTTACGTAAGTGGCATGGAAAAAGAGGACTGCCAATTGGGACCAATGTCTTGCCAAAAAAAAAAAAAAAAAAGGAGAGAATAGGATGCCCTTGGGGGGGGCCTTACTGCTTTGTGCCTTTATGCAAAAACCCTACATAACTTTGAATCACGAGACAAAAGGTCTGGATGGACGCTTTCAGACCAGACTTTCTGGAAATTTCCTAATATCTTCAGGAACTTTTAAAGACTTCAAATCATGTAAATCATCTGAGATGCATTGGGGGTGAAGAAAATCATGTTTTATCACAAATTATGATGGTTGTGTTATACTGTCACAATGTCATCCCACGGCACAAACTAAAAATGGTCTGTCCCTGTATCATTATGCGTGTTACAAAGGTTGATTTGTTTGCAGTTTTATTTAGATGAATGGATTTTTCTGTAAACATTTCTCCCAGAAGCCCTCCTCATGAAGGAAGCATTCATATATATTTGACTAAAATAAATAAAATCATTGAAAAGAAGCAGTGTTTTATCTGAATCTCTGCTCAAAGTCAAAACATTTAAAGATGTCCACAAGATGGCAGTGTATGCATTTCAAAAGTTTGGGGAGTACTTGTGGGTAAGTCGTCATTTCTGTATTCTTTTTGTTTAGCTTTTTGATTTTTGTCATGCATTATAGAAACTAATTTAACTGTACGAGTCAGTTGATTAATTGGCCAGTAATATAAAATATATTTAATAAATTGTGCAACATTAATGAAGTTAGTTCACGTTGCATTATGGTGGTGGTAGTTAACAGTTGATGTCATTGTCTGGTTGTTGTGCGGTCTGTTCAAATATTTATTCAGTTCCTTCTTTTAATTGCTTTAGTCATGTTAATTCATTGTCTTTATATAGCCTTGATAGTTCTTTCCTTTTTTCAAAACTAAGGAGAATCCTGCTTCTCTTTACCACTTCCTGTCAGTGTCCTCTACTCTCCCACTGAGTCAAAGGTAGTTAATGATTAATGTCTTCACTTTTTAATGCCTTTTTTCTAAGAGTTCAGGCTTTTCACAAAGTAGCTCTGGCCCCCTGTAGCCTGTCGATGATTTGCAGCCATTCTTTAGCCCTTTGGTTCATAGACTGCAGATCCATCATAGAATATTGTTTTCAGGAGTAGATTTCGAGATGTCGTTGAGAAGCAATCAGTCTCCCATTTCCATGTAACCTTGGACCTATGATTCACCCTTGGGGGCTACAGTCTTTGACCTTTTAGGGTCATGTTTTGTGAGCAGCAGTAGATGTGGTTGGAAAGGCAAGAAAATAAAGCTATTAACAAGACAACGCCACAGTAATTGCAACTACAAATCAATCAAGGCCTGGTTTATTACTTTATTGTGGCAGACTAAATCTATGACTTGCAGTCAAGAGAAAGTAGGTTCTGAGACCAACCAAGGCAATTCCAAAGAATGTGTATTTTTCTTTCTTTCCTCCCCTGCGGTTTTTGTTTTTGCCAAGAGTTTAAGTGACTTAAGTTTGTATCAAGACAAAAGCATGATTAAATTTTTTTTAGGATCAACAGTTTCACATTCATACTCTTATCCTACTCCGTTGATAATTGGAAAAGTGTGGTTCGAAAATAGTGCAACATATCTATCCTGAAAACAATTGCTTGTTTGGTCAGTTCCAAGCAGATTATTTTTTTTAAATGTGCCGTTGGATAGTGTTCTGACAAGCCAAGTCCTTGTCCGTCTTCATCGACCAATGCGTTTCGCATACCACAGCGGTTTTGATTTTCTCCCAATTTTCCACAAGCAATAAATTATTATTTGTGTGATCTGGCCAGATTGTTGTGAATACTTTGTGATATTCATTGTGCTCAGATACAAAGTTATATGCAACATTTTGACCCACTTTATATTAGTTTGCCTTAACTACTATGTACTAACATTTCAATTAATAATTTAATACAATGCACTTATTATCTACATGCATGTTTTTACATTGTACAAAAATTACATGCATAATAACATCTGTAATTAATTTCTGTACTTATATTTATTATTACACTTTTGACGCTTCCCTTACATCTAACCCTACCCTTAAACTTACCCACACCACCACACCTGTCCCTAACCCTACCCTTAAACTCACCCACACCACCACACCTGTCCCTTACTTTACCCTTAAACTCACTCACACCACCAGACATGTCCCTAACCCTACCCTTAAACTTACCCACACCACCACACCTGTCCCTTACTTTACCCTTAAACTCACTCACACCACCAGACATGTCCCTAACCCTACCCTTAAACTTACCCACACCACCACACCTGTCCCTTACTTTACCCTTAAACTCACTCATACCACCACACCTGTCCCTTACTTTACCCTTAAACTCACTCATACCACCACACCTGTCCCTAACTTTACCCTTAAACTTACCCATACCACCACACCTGTCCCTAACTTTACCCTTAAACTTACCCACACCACCACACCTGTCCCTAACTTTACCCTTAAACTTACCCACACCACCACACCTGTCCCTAACTTTACCCTTAAACTTACCCACACCACCACACCTGTCCCTAACTTTACCCTTAAACTCACCCACACCACCACGCCTGTCCCTAACCCTACCCTTAAACTTACCCAAACCACCACACCTGTCCCTTACTTTACCCTTAAACTCACTCATACCACCACACCTGTCCCTTACTTTACCCTTAAACTTACCCACACCACCACACCTGTCCCTAACTTTACCCTTAAACTTACCCACACCACCACACCTGTCCCTAACTTTACCCTTAAACTCACCCACACCACCACGCCTGTCCCTAACCCTACCCTTAAACTTACCCAAACCACCACACCTGTCCCTTACTTTACCCTTAAACTCACTCATACCACCACACCTGTCCCTTACTTTACCCTTAGACTCACCCACACCACCACACCTGTCCCTTACTTTACCCTTAAACTCACTCATACCACCACACCTGTCCCTAACTTTACCCTAAAACTTACCCACACCACCATGCCTGTCCCTAACTTTACCCTTAAACTTACCCACACCACCACATCTGTCCCTAGCTTTACCCTTAAACTTACCCACACCACCACACCTGTCCCTAGCCCTACCCTTAAACTTACCCACACCACCACACCTGTCCCTTACTTTACCCTTAAACTCACTCATACCACCACACCTGTCCCTAACCCTACCCTTAAACTCACCCACACCACCACATCTGTCCCTAACCCTACCCTTAAACTCACCCACACCACCACATCTGTCCCTAACCCTACCCTTAAACTCACCCACACCACCACATCTGTCCCTAACCCTACCCTTAAACTTACCCACACCACCACACCTGTCCCTAACCCTACCCTTAAACTTACCCACACCACCACACCTGTCCCTAACCCTACCCTTAAACTTACCCACACCACCCCACCTGTCCCTAACTTTACCCTTAAACTTACCCATACCACCACGCCTGTCCCTTACTTTACCCTTAAACTCACTCATACCACCACACCTGTCACTAACTTTACCCTTAAACTTACCCATACCACCACGCCTGTCCCTAACTTTACCCTTAAACTCACCCACACCACCACGCCTGTCCCTAACTTTACCCTTAAACTCACCCACACCACCACACCTGTCCCTAACTTTACCCTTAAACTCACTCATACCACCACACCTGTCTCTAACTTTACCCTTAAACTTACCCACACCACCACACCTGTCCCTAACTTTACCTGTATCAACAAAAGTGTTTTGCAATACAATATGAACACAAGTACATTGTACTTATTTTTTGATGTAAGTACACAGTTAAGACCACCTAATATAAAGGCGACCCAACATTTAGATGTTCAACTTATCATTTGAAACATCAGTCAGGTAAATTTGTGTATTATATATTTTTTCCAGCCACAGAATACACCTCTTATTGTCAGTTAATGCTGTAGATCCAAAGACACTGTTGCCCTAATGTTTTCAGGTTATTTTAAGTTCCTTTGTCAGCCATTTGCAGGCTAATAACATGATCCTTAAAACCCCTGGAGCCATTAACTGCAGCTGAAATGCCAAGATACCTTTTCCCGTGTAAACTGCTATCTGAGATTAGTACATTTCCTCTCTCTCTCTCCTCCAAAAGCACTCAGTCTGAACGTTGTTTCACTCTGTGTTCATCTGGAGCATCCTCCGCTCTGATCACACTGAAGAGGGCTCATGTATTCTCTGTCTGTCGGCCGAAACAGAGCCGCCCTCTCCCTCCTCTCAGAACAAGGGTCTGATTGTGTCTGCTCATCCCGGTGTGAAAGAACTATCTCTTCGTGTTCCCCCTGCTCATCCACAGAGCAAACGGATCTGTCTCCTCTGTCGACTGGGCATCCCAGCAGCGCTGTTTGCAGACAGGATTACGTCTGAGTTCTTCTAGCTCTCAGAGACTCTCCCACCATCAGCTTTTGTCATATCCACTTTATTCCAAACATATTTAATTCCTTAATCCTAAATTTTGTATGTTGTAAAATCAGATGCACGGCTGATTAAAAAGTATGTTATACATTTCATCACTCTCTGTTTGATTGTATTACATCGCTTGCTAATCTTCTGGCCAAACCGAGAATTGCCCTAATTGAACTCCTGAGCTTGTTTCCTGCTGGAAGTCAAGGCTGGGCCATGCCGTAGGACCGGTGCATAATCATGTCCATGCACAGCATGGTTTTAACTATACTCTTGAGAGCGAGAGGCAGAAGGCTTAACAGGATTTTATTTCAAGGTTTCCACGCCGGCAATCCCAAGCTAAAATCTCAGAACCCCCAACAAATAACGCATTTGGTTTGAGTTATTTCCAATGTCAAATATGTTGCTCAGATCCGGAAACACTTGATTTTTTTTTTTTTTTCTCCTCCTTCTTTCTTTCGGTGTATTCTGCATGTAAACCTAGACCTTAACATCAGATCTCTCATGTATTTAAATGCCATGGATTAACCTGTGAGTTTTTAAGCAGTTTTAGTGTTTCGGCTTTCTCCCCGCTATACTCTAAGTGTTTTGGAAGTAAAATGGGCATATCTTTGACAGATTAATATGCCTGTTTGAATTCTTGAAATAACTGTGTGCTTTTAGGCTTTCTAAATCAAGAGTATTAGGAATGTGTGTCACTGATTAATTTGCTTATGAGAGTTTGAGGTCTGAGTGCCTGCCGATATGAATAATGCCCCGCTGTAAGAGTGGAGGGCAAGTAGGATTACCTTGTGATTTGGAGTGATTAGGTTACCGCTCTGGCAGCCTTTGCTCCCAACTACTTTGCTTTCGGATCGGAGTGTCTGTAGTTCTTATAACCGACCCTGGTACTCTGGTTTCTTTTTGCTTTAATCCTACAGCAGGCTATTGATCAAAAACAGATGTGTCCGTACAGTTTATCTATTGTTCTACTTGTTACCTCTTTCTGCCCTGTTAATCTCTGCCGCCTTAGTAGATCAGTGTTCATCTAGACCCAAAACTTTTGCCAAGTCTGTGCCCTTACCACCCAGACGGCTCAATCCATTCTTTCACTTGGTTCAAATTCTCTAATTCTTCAGAAACCGATATACAGGACAAAATCTGCAAATCAGGTGAAAGGCTATTATAATAGGCCACGTTCACACAGCAGCAAAATGCGGTTCTCAGTAGAGTTGCCAAGTCCGCTTATTATAAGCGACTTTGGGTTTGCTTTATTTCCCAAGAAGTCACTTACAGATTCAGGCAGTCGCAGGCTATTGCTTTTTTATTTTATTTTGATGCTGTATTTCCATAATAGAGTTGTATATTTGGGCCTGTTCGGTTGGCACCCATAGCACAGCATGTGTGTTTTGCAGCTTCAAGAGATTATATTTTATATTACATATTTTCCTTGCTCTTCCTCAATGCTTGCAATTGTTGTTCAAACTTATGATTGATCACGAATGAGAGATGAGCTTTTTTGTGAAGCACTTGTTTGTTGTCAAATCTAAACATTCAAAACTAAGATTATTAAATATTATATATACAATCTCTTTGTCTCCTGCTTTCTTCTCTTCCCTGGTTTCTTCTGTCTGGCTGATAGAAGACTTTTAGTAAATGCAGTTTTGGAGACCAGACATAATGCTATCTCCCGACCAATTCGTACACTGTTGGTTTAACTTAAAAAAGTAAGTTACCTGGTTGCCTTAAAATTGAGTTCATTAAAATAAAAAAATTGAGTTAATACAATGAAGGAAATTGGTTTAATAAATAGAAACTCAAAATATTATTGCATCTGCACCACATAAATAAATAAAAACGTGATAAATCATGAAAATAGCATGTTTCACTGCATTATAACATAAAACACACACTTATGCAATATGCTTACAAAATGTTTTAATAATATTTGAATAAAGGGTGATGTTGATTC